>JBBPBX010007142.1:33088-53095 GCA_038048925.1 Garcialebias charrua | reverse complement strand
CTGCTAATGTCTGCCAGAAGCTAACAGAAGCTAACACGAGACGAGTCCGCCTCTCAGAACACTGAATAAGAAAATCGAATTTTATGTCAAATGTTTTCTATAGACCATCGTTACGTACATTAATGTCTTATAATTTAAACTCTGTAAGCAGAAAAAATATACACCGAGTGGTTTAGAAGCAAACTGAAGTAAACTGAAATAAAAAATAAAAAAACACGGGAAGTCCGCCTCTCAGAACACCGAATAAAAAATCGAATTTTAAGTCAAATGTTTTCTTTAGACCATCGTTACGTACATTAATGTCTTATAATTTAAACTCTGTAAGCAGAAAAAATATACACCGAGTGGTTTAGAAGCAAACTGAAGTAAACTGAAATAAAAAATAAAAAAAACACGGGAAGTCCGCCTCTCAGAACACCGAATAAAAAATCGAATTTTAAGTCAAATGTTTTCTTTAGACCATCGTTACGTACATTAATGTCTTATAATTTAAACTCTGTAAGCAGAAAAAATATACACCGAGTGGTTTAGAAGCAAACTGAAGTAAACTGAAATAAAAAATAAAAAACACGGGAAGTCCGCCTCTCAGAACACCGAATAAAAAATAGAATTTTAAGTCAAATGTTTTCTTTAGACCATCGTTACGTACATTAATGTCTTATAATTTAAACTCTGTAAGCAGAAAAAAATATACACCGAGTGGTTTAGAAGTTATTTATAACGTAAAACACCGATAAAAAACTAATGCTAACACGGGAAGTCCGCCTCAGAACACGAATAAAAAATCAAATTTTATGTCAAATGTTTTATCGAGACCATAGTAACGTACATTAAAGCCTTATAATTACACTCTGTAAGCAGAAAAAATATACACCGAGTGGTTTTGAAGCTTTTTCTAACATACCGGTAAACAGAACAACAGCCACAAGCTAACAAAAGGCTATGCTAAAAGATCTTTTTTTATTAATTTAATCTCAAACATCTAATAAAGCTACTCACTTGTAAACGTCCACACTGTGATTCCATTCTGTAAGTTTCAGAAAAATCCGCTGAGTGGTTCTTGACTTATCTTGCAAAAAAACCAGCTAAGAAACACAGAGCTAACAGCTACATCCAGGTCAGCACGCCCACAGAGTGTCCGAGCACAGGAGCTTATTTTGGGACACATGAGCTGGAAACGGTCTTCTTCTTCTTCTTGGGTCGGTGTACTCCACTGGAAGTGGTACTGCACAGCGCCACAGCGCCCCTAGTGGCCAAAAGTGGTACTGCACAATTTTTCTGCCAAAGTGAAAAAGGCTGATATCTGAGTCAAAAATTGGTCTAAAAATATGGGAAAAAATCCATAAATAGGTCGCATCGGATTATAGGTCGCATGCCTTGAAAAAACCATAAAAAGGTGCGACCTATAATCAGAAAAATACGGTAAGTCTAATTGTGAGTTAGTTCACTGTGGCAACTCCTGAAGAAGGGAGCAGCCGAAAGAAGAAGAAGAAGAAAAAACAAAAAACCTTATAAAGTAAGTTCTGAATATTTTAAGTAAGGTACATAAATAAATGTCAGTTTAAATGCCTTGTTCTCTACCAAACAATGATTTCAGTACTGTCTTGTGTTTTTATCTTCCAGCTAATAATTCTGTTAACAGTGAGCCTCACTTTGTGAAATAGAATATACAAAAAATTATGCTAAAGTGATTCTTCCTTCTTCTTCTTCTGATGTTTGTTTGTGTTGTAAATGTAACATGATGATGTCATCAACATGTTTGAGTTATTTAGAGTTTTTTTTATGTTCCTGTATTCAAATATCAAACCCACAGTTCTGAACCAGTCACAGGCTTTAATTTTGTGCTGTATTTTCCGCCATATAAGTCACACTTCTTTGCATCTATTTGCAAGTCCTGCAACTTATGCACCATAGAGACTAAATATACGTTTTTTCCCCAATATTTATAAACCAGTTTTTGGCTGAGATCTGTTGATTTCATTCTTCCGACATGGAAAATATTAAACACTGCCATTTTCAGCCGCTAGAGGGCTCTCGACTGATAAGCCAAGTGTCTCATTAATAGGTAAAAGTGGCTATTAATGAGACACCTGGCTTGCCATACAAGCCACTTTCGTCTCGCTCTGGAACTCCTGGAGCAAACATCAAATCAGCTGCATTTCGCCGCCCAGGAGAAATGCAGCTTATTTGACCATTAAAGTGCATTTATTAATTTCAACTTAGACACACCTTTACTATAATGTCGAGCAAACAAATAATTGTTTTTAGGTGGTTATTAGGGGTGGGCGATATGGCTCAAATATAATATTGTGATACTTCAGAGCATTCTCACGATAACGATAAATTTAGTGATATAACAAAAAACAGACATCAGTTATTCGTTTGACAAAATTGACTTATAGACTTATTTTGCAGTATTATATGAAAAGGAAAAAACAAAAAAAACAACAAAGGTTATTTTTACTGCAATTATTTTTATTCAGACACAGCCAAGCTGCACCTGCCCTGTACTGGCAGTTTAGCGCAGGGGGTGGGGGGTGGGGACACAGCTGAGCTGCGCGTTGTTTGTTTTTGGCATTTTAACTAGCTAGTATTGTGCGCAGCCAATTAACGTCCGGTGTGGGGTGTGCGCAGTTCGGGTTGGTAGTTTGGCCCGCTCGGTTCAGTTAACAGTAGGGGGAAACACTGATGTATTTACACCATGAAATCAGCATATCATAATATAATTTATTTTCCCGGGCAAGCTTCCTTTTTTTTTATTACCGGTATTATCGTGAACGATATGATATGGTCTAGCACTAGTGGTTATCTTGTTAAATTTTGAAGAAATGCACAGCAAGTCCTCTGTCTGCACTCTCCAGCAGCCGCAAATCTATTTTTTGAAATGCAGCTGATTTGATCAATATAGTTAATTTATTAAGCAAAAGTTAGATTATAATGTTTGACTATAATGTCGAGCAAACAAATAATTGCTTTAAGTGTTAATCTTGTTAAATTCTTGTTAAAGTCCTCCCGTGCACGCCATTTGGCAGCCAATCGATTCTTGGCACAACACCGGCTCACATTTATGGGTGGTCAGCGGTGACGCATTATAGATGCGACATACTGCTGTGCGACATGTACGGTAGCAAGTACGGTAATAAAAACTATTTCTTTGACCGAGCATACACCGAACCAAACCAGCATTTATTATTCTCTTAATTTGTTTCAGCACAACGTCTTCACTCAAATCCAACAAATGCACTTTATTTAAAATCTTCTGCAAGTAACATTAAATGTGAATCCAAACCAGTCAGGTGAAAAAAAATAAAGAATAAATGTTCAAGTCAAACTGCTTCAGTTTTGTGCTTCACAAAGTCACTCAGCATCAACGTTTTATTAAAATCCAACCTCCGTAATATTACAAACTAAACTCCAAGCAGAAATCATCTTACTTCAGACTTTTTATACTTCCTGCATCAGCGTGCAGCTTCTAATCAATCCCTTTTCCAGAGATGCTGAACTTCTCTACTGATCAGGGCCATAAAACACTCATCTCTGTCCTTCAGGCTGTGCTGCTCTAGCTCCTCTTCTTCTTTATTTAAATGAAAAACTAACAAAAACCCAGCCTATGGTTTATTTGTGGCTGTGATGGAGCAGTTCACCTGAGCTTCGCCCAACATGTGCTCAGTTTGAGTGACACCAGTCACAGCCTCTGTGATGGGAGCTTGTTGAGTGTTCTTCAGTCAGAGCTGAAGAAGAAACAACCGAATGACAAACAGGTCAAGAAAACTGTTGTTGGATTTCGAGGTTCTGGATGTTGAAAGGTCTGCTGTCTGGATCAAGTTATTTCACAGAGGTGCAAATGATCACCTGTCAGAAAGATGGGGGGTGGGGGAGTGCATCAGTAACTACCACCTTCTCCAAACCCAAAAACCTCCTGCTTAACCTCTTCCACTTAGACCAGATGTGAGCAATACAGTATTCATTCAACCTTTATTTAGTCAGGTAAATCTCTCCCGAGGGCCTAAAGTGGTCCTTAGAAAAACTCAATCCGGCCCCCAATAAAGTTCTACTGTATTTTGTTTTCATCCATCCATAAAACATTCTTCCAGCCTTCTGGCGTGTCCACGCGATCTTTAGCAAACTGCAGATGAGCAGTTTTTGGAGAGCAGTGGCTTCCTCCTTCAACGCTGCCATGCACACCGTTGTTGTTCAGTGTTCTCCTGATGGTGGACTCACATTAACATTAGCCAATGTGAGAGAGGCCTTCAGGTGCTTAGAAGTTACCCTGGGGTTCTTTGTGACCTCACTGACTATTCCACACCTTGTTCTTGAAGTACAGTAGTCCCTCGTTTATTGTGGGGAAATCCTACCCTGAAGACCTGCAATAAATGAAAAGCTGCAAAGTAGGAATAGTAGTACAAGTAGTAAGTAGTAGTTTATTTTAATATATATATATATATATCAGAGTCAGAGAGTCAGAGTCAGAGAGTCTTTATTGTCATTTGCACCGCATGTGGTACATGTGATGAAAACGAGATTATGTACACGGGGTCCCAGTTACATCCAACAACAAATGCAAGAGAAAAACAGTAATAACAACTAGAATTAACTAAGAGAAACATCAACTAGTAATACACTAAGCCCTAAAGTGGTGGAAAAACATCATTATAAACAGCAGCACGAACATGAGTCTGTATGAGCAGATGGTCACAGATGAACACAGCAACAAGAAAACAGATCAGCATCAGCATGATGTGATATTTTGCAGTGTTTATTCTTATTATTTATTTATTCATGAGTCTAACAGCCTCAGGGTAGAAGCTGTTCCTCAGTCTAGTGGTTCTACATTTGATGCTCCTCAACCTCCGTCCTGAGGGGAGTGGGGCAAAGAGTGAGTGTGCTGGGTGAGTGAGGTCTTTCATGATGCAGGTGGCTCTTTTCCTGCATCTGGAGGTGTAAATGTCTGTGATGGTGGGGAGACTGACTCCAACAGACTTCTGTGCAGCCTTCACCACTCTCTGTAGAGCTTTCCTCTCTGCAACTGTGCAGCCTCCATGCCACACGTTGATGCTGGAGCACAGGATGCTCTCCACTGCACACCTGTAGAAGGAGGTGAGGACTGGGCTGCTCAGACCAGCTCGTCTCAGCCGTCTGAGGAAGTAGAGTCTCTGATGACCTTTCTTGATCAGGCTGGTGGTGTTGTTGCTCCAGCTGAGGTTATCATTCAAGTGTACACCCAAGTATTTGTAGCTGGAGACCACCTCCACCGCAGATCCACCTATGTTCAGTGGGGCATGGGTGTGTTTGTTCCTTCTGAAGTCCACAATCATCTCCTTTGTCTTCTTCACATTCATGTGAAGGTTATTCTCTTTGCACCAGCTCTCCAGGTGTTCCACCTCCTGTCTGTAGCTGGACTCATCATTGTTTGTGATGCATCCCACCACCGCTGTATCATCTGCAAACTTAACAATATGACAGCCTGGATGTGTGGCTGTACAATCATATGTGAGCAGAGTGAACAGAAGAGGGCTCAGCACACATCCTTGGGGAGAGCCAGTGCTGAGGGTTATGGTGGAGGAGGAGAAGTTGTGGATCTTCACGGACTGTGGTCTGTTTGTTAAGAAGTCTAGTACCCAGTTACAAATGGAGGGGCTTAGTCCAAGTGTGGATAGTTTGTCTATCAGAGTTTGGGGGATCATGGTGTTGAAGGCAGATGTGAAGTCCACAAAGAGCATACGCACGTATGAGTCCTTCTGATCCAGGTGGGTGAGAGCAGTGTGGACCACAGAGGAGATGGCGTCCTCTGTTGATCGGTTCTCGCGGTATGCATATTGATGAGGGTCCTCGTTGATGTTGACGGTTGCCTTGATGTGGGACATGACCAGTTTCTCAAAACATTTAGCGACTATCGGGGTGAGAGCCACCGGTCTATAGTCATTCAGACCAGTCACTGTGGAGCTCTTTGGGACTGGGATGATGGTCGCGGTCTTCAGGCAGGTGGGAACTGACTCCAGTGCAAGTGAGGTGGTGAAGATGTCAGCCAGCACCTCACAGAGCTGGTCCGCACATTCCTTCAGAACTTTCCCTGGGATGTTGTCTGGTCCGGTTGCTTTATGAGGATTAATCCTTCTGAGACTGCCTCTCACTTCTGCTGCGGTCACTCTGAGATGCTCTTCATCTGGTGATGAGGTGAGTCTGGTGCTAGCTGGTCTGTTTGGATCTTCAAAACGTGCATAAAACTTATTGAGGGCATCGGGCAGAGATGGGTCCCTGGGGCATTGTTTGTTCTTGCCTTTGTAATCTGTTATGCATTTAATACCCTTCCACATGCTCCGTGGGTCTTGTGAGGTGAACTGTCCCTCGATCCTCTGTGCATACGTGGCCTTGGCCTTCTTAATGCCATCCCCCAGTTCTTTCCTGCACTTTCTCAGCTCCTCTGTATCTCCGGACTTGAATGCAGTGTCCCTGGCTGCTAGCAGGGTGCGGACTTCTTTATTTAACCAGGGTTTTCCGTTCGGGTAAGATTTAACATATTTTTTTATGGATACATTTTCAGAGCATGTGCTGATGTAACCCAGAACTGAGGAAGCATAAAGTTCCAGATCAACTGAGCTCCCATCAGTAGCTGCCTCCCTGAAGACAGACCAGTTTGTCTTCTCAAAACAGTCTTTCAGCATGGGGGTACTATCTTGAAGCCACAGTTTGATCTCTCTTTGTTCCGGCTTGGAGCGTCTCAGCGGGGGGAGCTGTCTTGGGACCAACATCAAAGCACAGTGGTCGGAAGCCCCGAGCGGTGGGCGTGGCTTCGCCGTGTACGCCCCCTTCACATTAGTGTAGACTTGGTCAAGCGTTTTATTTCCTCTTGTTGCTGTGAAAACGTGCTGATTGAAGGTTGGGAGAGAGGCATGTAGGTCCACGTGATTGAAATCACCAGAAACAATGATCCCCTCAGGATATTTATACTATAGCGAGGTGAGTAAGTCATGAATTTCTCCCTGGGCGTCATTAGCATTAGCATCAGGGGCTATGTAAATAGCACTGATTAGAATCACAGAATAGTCGCGGGGGAGGTAGTGCGGACGGCACCTTACTGTGATCAACTCCACGGCAGCTGAACAAAGCATTTTGATCACAGCACAGTTCGTGCACCAATCTTTGTGCACGTAAATACAAACACCACCGCCTCGTGTTTTCCCCGTAGTCTCGGTGCACCGGTCTGTTCTGAAAAAGAGTCTGTTATCCAGCTCATAAACAGAGTCCGGTGTATCCTCAGAGATCCACGTTTCCGTGAGGCAGAGCACAGAGCACCTCCTCATTTCCTCCGACGTGGTCACTCTCAAACGAAGTAGATCCATTTTGTTGTCCAGCGAGCGGACGTTGGACAGAAAAAGAGCCGGCATCGGGGGTCTCCCGGTTTTAGCGTCTGCCCGCAGTCTCGTCGTAATTCCTGCTCGGCAGCCCCGCTTCTTTCCTCGGGAGCACCGCTTCCTTTTCTTTCCCCTGGGGCGTGAACCGGAGCGCATCTGCTTCCAGAAAGATGTCCTTAAAAGCCCCATTCTGCCGAGCTCTGATTTGAGTTCGTTGCTGATATCAGCTGTGCCCTGTGGTAAATCCGCTCCGATTCTTAACAGTTCAGTTCGGCTATAATTCACCCGCAAAAAACGCGCAGAGTCAGGTACAAAAACACTATTAAAATTACTAAAAACTAGGGATGAACTGGGAGCTCGTGAAGCTGCGGCTGGTCTGAGCGTGGGCATCTTGAATTCAGCAGGCAACTCAAGGGTGCTTTCTACTATGTGTTAGAAAGGACAGCCTGAGTGACATCACACAGTAACATCCAAACTTTAATGGTTTGCAAAAGTGTTTGTTGAGCTCCAGCTCGCAGCAGCACAGATGTCTGCAACTGGTACACCCTTGAACAGTGACCACAAGGTGGCCAAGCCCCGAGTAGAGTGAGCGCGCACTCCAGAGGGCACCTGTTGACCTTTGCTACTGTACGCCCTTTTTATGGCCTCTGTCACCCAATGTGAGAGGCGCTGCTTTGATAGGGCCTTCACTGTAGCTGGTGCAGCAAAGCACACAAACAGTTGATTTGTTTTTCTCCATCCAGCTGTTCTCTGCATGTAAGTGCTTAAAGCCCTCACGGGGCAGAGAGCCTTCAGCCTTTTCTGTTCCTGAGTGAGGGCAGGAGCAGGTGGAAAAGAAGAGAGATCAAAGTCCAGACTTCTGGGGTTTAAAGTCAAAACCTTGGGGATATATGCAGGATTAGGCCTTACGCCAAAAATACACTACACGCGTTCCAGCTCCGCCCCGCTCCGGTCCGACCTCCGCAGCAAATACGCACCCATTATAATCAATGAGATAAAGTACACTGGCTCCGCACGGCGGCGGTGAGCTGCGGCGAGCGGACGGCAGTCCGTCAAAATTAGAAATTTTTCTATTTCTGCCGGACGCCGGAGCTGTGCCGGAGTCAACTTTTGAAGATTACGTCGCACCAACAGGAAAAGGAACGAGCACAACTTCCGTATTTACAAAATAAAATCACCACGGGCGGACTAATCCTAGCTCTATACGGATTTATTTGTACAAAAATGCTGTCAAACTATCATTTATCACTATTCTATGACTAAACTATTATATTTATGACTATGACTACACCTAATAACGCAATACAAGAAATAAATAAATAAAAAAGTATTTTATTCTGAAATGTAAACATCACTTCCTGTTGCTCAAACCATGTCCTGTCGCTTATTTACGAGAGAAGATCAAGGCAGCCTTTACTGTTGTTCTCCTTCTTCCACCGAATGAATTGTTTTGTTCTGAATTCATTATTTATCACTTGATTTATCGCGCAATCTCGCAATAGGGTATATGCCACGGGTAGTGGTGACGTACTTCCGTTAAAATCTGGGCTCTACGCTACACTTCCGGTTCTGGTCGACAGCAGTTGTTTTTAGCGGTAGCTTCTAGAACTAGACCATGTAAAAGACACAAAAGGTAAATTATCTGCGAGCTACTGGTACAACAAGAGAGATTTGTTGTGTGCCGTTGTGTCCAGTGAATAGCAGGGACAATAGAGCGCTTAGTTTTTTATATTTTAATGCCAGAGTTCGTGGCTAACCGAGTTAGCCTTAAAGCTAACACTCGGTTGTAGCTGGCGTTTTAAACCTCAGAATATTCAAGAGCCAGCATCAAACAGTGGTTAAAAATGAGCTGTACCTGCATTGTTCCAGTGGAATAATTATCCCTTCCATGACCGGGGCTTTGGGAGAGAAGCAGCAGAGAGGACAGCGAGGAGGAGAACACAGCTGCAGCTCAGTAAGAAACATGAATATGACTCGACTCCACATCCTGCACTTGTAGATTTAATGTTGGAGTCATGATGAGTGATTTAATAAAAGTTTGTAACTACATACTTTGAAAATAATATTCAGATTTTAACAGTTTTCTAATCTGTAAATATGTTTGTAAACTCCTAGTAACTTCAGGGCTGTTACACCTCTGAAATATTCTCTGCAGTTTCCTTTAATATGAAACCAGAACTGTTTCACTTCAATTAAACTTTTATTTCCTGAGATGTAATTATTTATTTTAAAGCATAACTCTCATAAAGAGTTCTCTGTTTGGTTTTTTACGTTATGTAGGTAAATATGAACACTTTTTTGTTTTTTCAGGTTTGCATCATCTGACCTCCTGATGTGTTTCTGACCCATGACTGCTCTGCTCTGCCATTCATGGTCGGTGTTCACCAAGAATGAGATGAGAGGAACTCCCCATCAAGTTCAAGTTGTGTTTATTTGTCATATACAGGTTAACACAGAGTTAACAGTACAATGAAGTGCTCAGGATGAGAAGAGCAGATTTGACTTGCTAAAAATCAAACTATACTAAAAGCATGCAAAGTGAAAAAGTAATTATAATATTCACAAAGTCCTGAAGAGAGACAGTAAACATGGTTGGATATACAGTAATGATGCAGCAGGATGAATTTGAATGAACTACTGTAAGTATTTCAAACTAGTAATACAGTACAAGCTAACATGCACATAGTTATATATATATAGTATATATATATACACTACACATAATCAACATTACACAGGTTGTGTGACAGGTTATTGCACAAGTAGTGACATTGAGATTGAATTATTAGTTATTACCAGTTGTTCAGTGTTATTTATTGATTATTTATCCACACCACCCCGTCAACCAATATCCTGCAGCCCGTTGAGTTCTTCCTGTTCTTAAATGACCTTGACCTTGGATGAAAGCAACGGGACCTTGCTGACCGGTACGGTGTCCATCAGTCCACGGTCAGGCGGATTATCACTGCAACTTTTTGACAGTACTCGGCTCAATTAGGACCCGATACCTGAAGAGCAGATGCATAAAAATCTACCTGCATACTTCAGGACTACTGTACCCTGACACTACAGTCACACTACTTACTACTTGTAAGAAAATAAAATGTTCAAAACATTCTGACTTTGTCTTCATATTATCACCCAAAAAAATGTGTATGTTGATTTAAGACAGGCTTAGAGTTCAGTTTTATTTTAGCCAGTTTATTAAAAACAAATTTGATGATGATGTTACATTACTGTAGAAAACGTTTGAGGCACAAGATTTAAACAGTTTATAGCATTACAGCTTCTGACTTTAAGTCACAGCTTCCTCGACAGCTAATGGAGATTTAAAAACATTAATCAGTCAGACAAAGGTAAGTGATGAAGCAGCTCTTCTGTTCAACCATCCACATGGATCACATGTCCTTCGTCATCAGTGGAGCAACTTGTTTGTATTTGATCTCGGCTCACAAACATCCAGGCTGGACCAGCTGGCTCCCTCCTCATCATCATCACTACGGTGTCCTGTCCAGTGAAAGAAAACATCTCTTATTAAGAGCTGCTATAAACAGTGAGATTCACAAAACCATATAGCAGACATGTGTTGAATATAAAGAGTTTATATTGTCTGATATTTAACTTCAACTCAAGTTTTGTACACAAACTTGAATTAAAATAATTAAATTAAAATAACTTGTGTTTCTAAATCTGGTCTAAATCTCCTGCCTCCTTGTTTGAAACTGAACTGTCAGGTGGCTTTGACTCAAACAGTGGGGCTTCTGGCTGCTCCTCATGGACTGTAAACACTCAGCCCTGACTTCTCCTGCCTCCTTGTTTGAAACTAACATTTGTGTTAAATCAGAAATGTACAGACAAAACACGTTTACTCAACAATTTAGCAAGGGTTAACTATGTTAGCTGTGTTAGCCTACATGATGCAGTTTGGTGAACTGAAAACAAATACAGACTTACCTTCAGAGTTATTTATGTAGTTGGACACATAAAGCTTAAATCCTTTGTCTTTCTTAGATGTGCGCTTTAGACAAAGGTCTGAATAATTCTGTACACATTGACTGTCGGCAAGTCCTGCAGAGATTGTGTAAAGATCGCCATTCTGTGGCTGTGAACCGGAAGTGCGCCCTCTGGCCCATGAATGCGGAAGTGCTAAAAAGGAAGTCCGTGGCATATAGCCTATTCCCGCGCATGCGTCTTGGAGCGGCGCATCCATGCGGACCTGAGCTGAGCGGAGGCAGTGGACTTTGGACTCGCTCAGCTGCGACCTGCGGAGCGGAGCGGACACGGACCGCGTGTAGTGTATTTTTGGGGTTAGGGTGACCTTTGACCTGTCAGGGGCAAACCTGGTACACATTGGATATACAGACAAAGCATGGAGGTCACCCACACGTTTCGCTGAGCAAAGAGCCAAGAGAAGAGTGGTCTTATAAGATAATAAATCTCTTAATCTCGCTCAGTGGTTCGAATGGGGGGTCACAAAGAGCCCCCAAGACCATACTAAGATCCCATCCAGGGGTCAGGATCCTGCTGGGGGGTCTCTTCCTCAGCACGCCCTTCATAAATCTTATTATGAGCGGGTACGCGCCAGGCGTCCTGCTCCCCCAGCCCTCGTGACAAGCTGAAATTGCTGATAAGAACACCTTAATCGTTGAGAAAGAGCGACCTTTCTCCAACAGGTCCTGAAGAAAGGTGAGGAGCTGGGCCAAGTCACATGAATAAGAAATAATATTTCTTTCTGTGCACCAAGCTTCAAAAATACGCCATTTTCGGGCGTTGAGAGACTGTGTTGACACAGCTCGTGCGTTTTGAATGGTATTTACCACGTTCTCAGGCAGGCCTGAGGCCACCAGCTTGTTTCTCTCTGCCACCAAGCTGAAATTTGCCATAGTTCTCTGCCTAAGTGGCAAAACTGTTCCTTCTGGTTACGCGGAGGATTCCTGAAGAGGAGCAGGTGGTGGAACCAGCTCTCCCTCAAGGACCCTAATTTATGTGGTCCCTTGAAGGCCAACCACGTTAGGGAGAGGGCCTTCCTGCAGATGTACCACCATACTACTCTGATCGAGAGTGTTTGGAGGCAGAGGCAATCTGCTGTCATTATTAGACAAAAGCTGAACAGAATGTCTGTTTTTCCTCATTTTGTTGGGGGTCATGGATTGGAGGGGTTGCAAGTTTTGTAAACGAGCAGATCTCCTGACTCTAGCTCGTTTCCTGGTTGGGTCAGCACAGTGAGCGCGGTCACACGCTGTAGGATCACTGTTTGAGCATGGCGTGTCACCCATTGAGGATAAGGGGACAGCTTCAGCATGAGAATGTGGAGATGGTCCTTTGTGTTGAGCAGACTTTAGATTGGTTGGTGACAGAGAGTTCAGTCCTCTTTGATTAAAGGGAATAGGAGTCTGATTTAGCCCTGGTGCCATTTCTGTTCTACACTGAGTGTTTACACATGCTGCAGTTTCATCACAATTGTCTTTGTGAACGTGTGATACTTGTGTTGGCCTGCGGGCTTCTGCCGTGAACCCCCTTCACTTACTGGCATCCGATGAATAGGTGGCCAGGAAGGTGGGTCGTCAGATTCTGTTGGCGCACACCCCTGGAGCACGGACGTGTCATGGGTTTGTTTGATTTCTGTATTGCCGGCCCCGTGGTTTACAACGGAGCTGGGGCTGGAGCACGTGCCCCCCCTCACCTGTCTCTGTGAAGAGTGATAGGCCTGCTTGCAGGTGCCTCTGGGCCTGTCATTGCAGACAGAACTGAGGCACCCTGCTGGGGTTTATCTATTAGGCTAACACCCCGTGAAGGAGGGAGGATGATGGCCCCCGCCCTTTATATCATCTGGAAGAACAGAGGGGACCGTTCTGCTGATGTTGCTGTGTTTATTTATTTTTTATTTTTTTGTGAGTCAAGAAAACAGAGAGGGGCTGTTTTTTTAGCTTTATTCGTGCTTATGTATAACGACATATTTGACTTTATGTCACTCACAGCAGAAAGAACATGATTTGTTTTTAAAACAAAGTCACCAGCTTTTTGTACCGTGCTACAAACAAAGTCTGGACGTGAAAAGATAATTTCCCGTACCGCGTGGCTGGGTGATCGTGTAAAGTCAAGAAGTGGGCCTGGTTCATCAGGCACGCTTCTGCCTGGTGTCCCGATTCGCCGAGGAGGCTCTGTGTCGGACCGCCTGGCGGGGAACAAATCTGTTTTTACTCCAGGCGTGTTTGGTCCGGGGTGGGCCCAGCGGTGGTCTCTGCCGGTGCTCGGCCTCATGTGCCGGCCGCTTTTGCGGTGGGGCACGTGTGGCTGAGTGGTGTCAAGGTTGCGGTGCTCTGCTCCCAGCTGACTCCTTGGGAGGGGGGGGGCGAAGGTTCTCCTGGGAATGCCCACTCGGAGAGCTTCAGCCTGTTTGCGCCTCTGGTCCAGCCTGGTCTGAATTCAATCCAGCGCCTTTCCAAAAAGTCCCGTCGGTTCTATCGAATGGTGGAAAAAATTAATTTTCTGTCCCTCCGGGAGGTCAGTTAGAGTCATCCACAGATGGCGTATTGCGATGACCACCTCAGCCATGCCTTTGCCTTGTGCAACAGCCGCTGTCCCCATCATGCGGAGCACAAAGTCTGTTGCCCTGTGGGCTTCATCCAGCAGGTCGACGGCAGCTTGCTTGTCTGTCGTTACCTGGAGCTCCTGTAGTTTTTCAGTCAGGTAGGCTTGCATCATGGCGGACGCGTTCATTGCGCACGCCGCAAGGCCCTGAGCTCTGTAGCATTTCTCGAGCAGAGAAGCCGAGGCTGGATAGGCCTTGCTGGGGAGAGTTGGTTTTGTCCCGGATGACTTGGGAGCCAGATGAGACGCTAGCGTGTCCTCAATTTGAGGCACATTGGCTATTCCCACTTCATCCATCCCGTCCACGTCAAGAAACTGCGAGAGCGGCAGCAGCATGGGAGCTCTGGGCTGAGACCAGGTGCGAGTCAGCTCTGTGAGGAAGTCCGGAAAGACGGGCATCCTTTGCCTCGTGGCGGCCTGCTGCTTTGAATAAAAATAATTTCCTGCCAACCTCGTGACTTGTTGACGAGGTGGAGGCTCCGGCCATGGGATCTGCAGTGCGTCCGCTGCTCTGTGACACAAGTCGAACAGAGCAGGGATGGAAAAGTCAGTCTCCGGGAGCACAGGCACCGGGGTGCGGGAGAGGTCTTCTCCCTGTTCCTCGTATTCGACGTCGGCGTCATCCGCAGAAAATTCACCTGAGGCTGAAATCGAGATCTCGTCCTCGTTCATCATGCCTCGAGTGTCGAATTCGACTGTTAAGTCCACCATGGGAGCCAGCACATCTGGGCTGTCGCCCCATTCGACTCGGGTGCTGTCATCCAAAGCCATGCTCTCGAGCTCCGGCGTGGGAGTCAGAGGCTCAGTAGTGTCCGGGTCTGCTGGCGCCGCAGCAGCGCCCATGGCCTTGGCGACGAAGTCCGCCCGGTGCCTCCTCACCGCCTCCAGCATCTGGCTGCAGTGTGGGCAAGAGTCGGGTGCATCCAGCGCCATCTTCGCGTGCAGCATCCCCAAGCAGACGGGACAGGCCTCGTGGGTGTCCGTCGCTGAGAGGGAAAAACCGCATCCGCTGGGGCAGGCGCGCGAGGTTGGGCTCGCTGTCTTGCTGGTCTTTTTTGGAAGTCTTGTCTTTCACTTTCCTTTCTCTGGAGGCATGTCGGAGATAAGAAGAGCGAGTCCTTCCAAGATCTTTTTTCTTTTTATTTGAGACATCTCCTCCGTAGCGTAGCTTTCGCTGGCTAGCCTGCTACGAATTAGCAGAGGTAGCGGTGTGACGCAGTTAGCGCCGTCGAGCAAAGCAGTCTGCGGAAAGAGGAGAAGAAAAAACTTCGGGGTTAAGGAAAAATGTGCCGGACTAGCTTTCGCTAGCCCAGCAGTACGCAGGAATAATTCTCTGTACGCCCTGTGTAGGGAGCAAGCTCACCTCTGGTCGAGCGATGAAGCAACAGAGAAGTCCCGCGAAGAGAGAGAGTTCAGGTTTAAGCGAGGTGAAGGGCAATAAGAGAATGATGGATGGGCGGCTTAAGTACCCAGAGGGCGGGGCCTCTGGCGCGACGCTGACGCCCCTGCCGTAAAGGCGTGATTGTATTCCTTCAGGTAATCGCGCGGAGCGCAATTTTCCATAGCATTTATGTTGCACCGAGTGACATGACTGATAAGGGAACAGGTTCAGGACAAGTGGCCATCTGATTCGACAGGCTGGATTTAAAAGGACAGGAAGGAAGAACAGATACACAATGGCAGGTTGAGAATCATATGTTAAGATAGAATTGGTATCAAATGAAAACTTCAATTTTCACAATTCATTTAAGGAAATTAGGTCAATTTGTCATCCAGTAGTCTAAGCTTGTCAAGCATAACATAGCATAACAAGCCAACCCTAACTATAGGATTTATCAAAAAGGAAATTCTTAAGCCCAGTCTTAAAACTGGACAATGTGTCAGCCTCATGGACAGAAACTGGAAGTTGGTTCCACAAGAGAGGAGCCTGATAACTGAAAGATCTTCCTCCCATTCTGCTTTTGGAAACTCAATGAACCGCATGTAAACCTGCAATCTGAGAGTGAAGTGCTCTGTTAGGAAAATACAGAACAAAATGATCTTGAATATAAGATGGAGCTAGGTTGTTGAGATCTTTGTAGGTTAGAAGTAAGATTTTGAATTCAATTATGGATTTGACAGGGAGCCAATGGAGAGAAGCTAAAACTGGAGAGATATGATCTATCCTGCTAAATCCAGTCTCTCTCTCTCTCTCTCTCTCTGTCTCTCTCTCTCTCTCTGTTCTTGTTTGTTTTTTGCATGTATTTATATTTTAACAAATCTCTGCTAGACAATATATTTTCAGTCATATGACTGCACACATTTATGCTAACAGAAACAGAAAGCAATGATTTAAAATATATTTCACAGCATAGTCATTCATACTTCTTACCACTCAGCATTGTTTTTGTTTTTTGGAAAAAAATGTCTAAGCGTTGAAAAAGTTAATAGATTAACCTAATATTGGTCAAAGCAGATGGCCGCTTGTCCTGAGTCTGGTTCTGCTGGAGGTTCCTTCCTGTTAAAAGGGAGTTTTTAACTTTCCACTGTTGCCATTGTGCTTGCTCAGTGTGGGAGACTGTGACGAAGTGAAGATCCAACGTGTCTGTCGGCTTCCTTAGATAGATAACTTTACTATGGTAATTGGCTTTTCTATGTACTGTATGTTAATGTTCCTGTAAAGTTAGTAACATATTAGTGTTTAGCGTATATCTTAGATCTTTTAGCGTATCATTTGGCATTCGTTTAGTGTACATCTTAGATCCTTATATACTGTTTCTTTTTATAGTTTACATTTTTGTGTCTACGTAACCAGGATACTGAGTAAATAATTTCGTTCCACCTCATGTATCACATGTGATGTGAATGACAATAAATTTGACTTGAACATTTATACAAGCTTGACATTAAACTTCATAACAATTATAATATTTAATATTACAGTTAGGGATCAAACTTGTCATCTCTGTGTTATGAACATGACTTCAGGTGAATTAACCAGCTACACACACACAAACACGCACGCACGCACGCACGCACACACACACACACACAAAATCTCCCAGAATACATGTATGTGGCATTTATCTCTTCTGGCAGCTATGGTTCATGTCTACCAGGAGCTTTTTTCTGTTAAAAAAAACAACAAAAAACACAAAACTATATGACTCGTTTATTTTAAACTATGTTCTGTTTCCACCAAAATATTAAATGGATCCTATTTACTAATTATTTTAGCTTTCAGGCGAAGAACATATTTTTATGGACAGATTAAATGTCTTAACCGTAAAATTGCACTTACTGTATTTAGTTTTTTTTAAACCTCTCCATAGCTAATTGTCCCCATCACGTGGGTTTGTTTCTTACAAATTTGCAGTTGTTTGTGTGGGATGCAAACACTGTGTTACAGAGGCTAAACCTATACATGTTCTAAAGTAAAATGGAGACGTCCTGGTCTGAATCAAGGTTATCTGCAGACTCAGTTCTGAAATTGCCTCATGGATTGTTTTTGACATTCTCAAGTCCAACACAAACAGGCTTTAACAATCATCTTTTTAACCATCATCCTTTGCTCCAGCTTTGTCACCCGTAACATCCTCACCAGAGACCTGCCAGCTCAATAAAACATGACCAGCGTACTTTTAATGAACTTCCCCATGTTCTGCAGGGACGACCAGTGCTGCAGTAATTTACTAGGTTTCAATAAAAGATCACTCAGCTCTTTGGCCTCCTCTGACTCAGTGGTTTGTGACAGACGGGCAAGTGGAGGAGCAGCCCAGCCACTGACCCGCCATAGTTGATGTTCATCACAGTGACACTGACCTACTTAACCGCCATCTCCTTCTGGATGTCAAAGAAATCTCTGTTTGACATTTGCAGAAAGGTTTCGCCAAGATTTTCAGGAAGGACAAACAGAAACTTGCACCTCACAACGAGCTAAATAAAAGAGAAAAATTAAGAATGACTCTTCAGTTTGTCTCTGTGATTCATCTTTTAGTGTTTCATTCTGCCTACTCAGAGTGTAAACACCTGCTTTAAGCAGAGGCCATCACAGCTAACGTCTCAACTTGACTCAGACACAGATTGATGGTGGTGAGGCAGAAAAGGCTCCTTCACCTCATTTTTACCAAGAGGAGAATGCAGGAAGCAGTGACCCTGAGCAAAGGTCTCATCAGTGCCTGTCGCTGTCTGAGGTCCCACTGCCTGTCAAAGTCACATTTTAATCGCAAACATAATTTGAATTTACACTAATGAATACAAATGACTCCCAGGACTCCACAAGCTGAAAGTAATAAATTATTATTGCTGCTAACAATCGCATTTCTGAAGGCCTTTTTCAATTAGACGGCCCTGTGGAGACGATCGTGGAGGGCCGGCTCAAATGAAGACAAACGATGCCCCTCGCGTCGCCATGCGTCCTCTCCTCTGATTTAATAGCTTTCTAATTTAGCAACATCTTTGACGTGACGAGGCGTGAGGCTCGTTTTTGTCTTTCTAAACCATTTTGAGAAAGTCACCTAATAGAAAGCAGGTGTTAATCAACCTTGTTCTGGAGTCAAGAGGGAGTTTGACAAGGAGAACATCGCCCTTGGCTCTCAGAGACACAGACCAAAGAGGCTCTTTTGTAGCACTTTGCAGTTTTTTCAGCATCCTGCTGAGTTTAATCAATTATTCCATCAGTTATGGCCCTAAAACTCACATTTGGCAAACAATGCTTGAAGGCATCTTTAAGAAAAGACTGATTCCAATAGCCTCTAGCTATAAACCAATGTTTTACTTGATTTTAATAAATTTATGTGCAGGTAAAGTAGCCTTTAAAATGGCCATAAATTTAATTTTAATTTCATTTAGCTTTGTATACTATTTCTTCTGGCAAGCACTATCAACAAAAGGAAAGTGTATGCCTTTTGTTTTCTTCTTGCAGGGGTTGCATGCTGTGATCATGGAAAATTCCTTTTTATTTATTTATTATTTAATTTTAGTTTTGTCAGTACTTAGCATTTCAGAGCTCACAGACCAAAATACCAAAAGATGGACGAATGAAAAACGTAGTTTTTTTGTTATTAATGTACCAAACAAAGCGCTAGAGTTAAAATACTTGTTTCTTTTGCCATTTTTTAATACTTTGTTGCAATTACTTCAAAAATAGTATAAATTAGCTTCTAAATATAAACATTGAAGACAAACTCTAAGTTGTAATGATTAGGCATGTCAGCAATTTATTTTCCATACTAACAGACAAAAAAAAAAAAACCTCTCTCTTGAAATTGGAGACCAAACCTGCCGATCAAAACAGAAAAGCCAGTGTAAGATAATTGCGCTTGAACATCCAAGACCATCATCACACTCCACTTTCTTTAACAAAAAACATGTTTTCTCTGAAAGACTGCAGAACCACAAAAGTGGGTTTCTGGTCAAAGAGTGAATGAAAGGCTTTCTGTGTGTGTGTGTCAGACAGCTGTCATCACACAGGAGTCTGAGGGGTCGGCTTACAAAAGGGCATGGTCAACAACAACACAGAAAAACACATCCGAGCCCATTTATTTTACTGCTTGAACTCAGTGATAGGATCATAAAGACGGCTCCAGACCCAGTGTCTTGGCCCAGTGCTCACACAAAGTAGAGGAAAAGTTTTCAGCTCGTTCACTGTTTGTGATGCATTCACTGACCTCCACTCTGCGCACAGCAAAATACTGAATGTGTATTCGAGCATCACTGCAGCAGAGACTTGGACAGAATTTTTCAGACTATAAGTTGCACCGGATTATAAGGCACATTAAGCGAAACTGAAACATTTTGACAGATTTTCGAGCGCTGTGTACCACATAAAATCAGTTTGAGGTCAGTAAGCTGAACCAGCTTAATACATAGGCTAAGGCGAACCGGATTATAAGGCTCACTGTTGATTTTTGAGAAAATTAAAGGATTTCGCTGAAGCGGTACGTTCGCAGTCGAGTGTGACGCTGCCGGGATGAGGATCAGTTCCTCCAAATCCAAGGCCATGGTCTTGAGCTGGACAAGGAGTGCCTTCTCCGGGTTGGGGAGGAGGTCCTGCCCCAAGTGGAGGACTTTAAGTATCTCGAAG
>JBBPBX010007142.1:22570-32935 GCA_038048925.1 Garcialebias charrua | reverse complement strand
CAAAACATATAATTATCTTCAAATGTATTAAGGATTCTTTTTATGTACAATGTACCTATGTTGATGTACCTTGCATAACTGAATAAGCAAATATTGCACAACACATGTAATAAATCAGGGGTCACCAACGTGGTGCCCATGGGCACCTGGTCGACCGTAGGGACCAAATGGGGTGATGGTGACGCAATATAGATTTTTTAAATTTTATTTTAAAAATATATGGTAGAAATATAACAGAGTTGTTAAGTTTCCCTGCCCGCTCCAGGTCTCTGAGGTCACACAGCTCCTGCTCTCTGTTCCACGGACAAAATATAAACGTTGGGGTGACCGTGCCTTTTCTGCGGCCGCACCTCTACTCTGGAATACGCTCCCACTTGAGCTACGTCAGATTACTGAACTTGGCCTTTTTAAATCGAAGCTTAAGACTTTTTTATTCCAACTGGCTTTTGTGAGCATGCATAAGTGAAGAAGGTTCCTCGGATAGAACATTCAGTAGCGACCGTGAAGCATCAGAGATCGCCCCCCAAGGCATGAGGCCGACGAAGGGGCGATCATAGCCCAAGACCCCAAGAAGGACCCCGAGCCCAGAGTCCCCAGGGCCACCCGAACAGGACGAGCCACTCACCCACTCCCCAGATCCGACCAAAGGGGAGAACCGGAAGAGCCCCACCGGTGACTACACACAATGACCCCCGGAGGCCAACAGCGACAAACTCACAGGCCCCCGCCGGAGCCCGCTGCAAGAGCCCGCTGCACTGACGTAGCCCCAGGCCCGGACACCGAGGCCCGGGCACCGGGGACGCCCACCCCTCAGGCCCGACCCGATAGGACCAGAGGACCCGAGCCCCACCAGGCAGCCACCAGGCCGAGCCGACACACGCCCAAGCGCCCAACCCCCGAAAGCGACAGCAAGGGCCCCCAGCACGCCCGCAGGCAAAGGGACACACACCCGGGGACCACGTGGTAGGAGCGCGTCACCAAGTAGCCTCAGATGTAACAGAGAGGGGGCAGTCTGAGCTGTACCAGTGCTGTACCAGTCTCTCATGGGGAAGAGAGAGCTGAGCCAAAAAGCGAAGCTCTCAATTTACCGGTCGAGCTACCAGGGGCAGCCGGCCGATAGGGGGCGCTAGGGTGCCGCCCCACCGGAACTTCTGGAGCTATTCACCATTTTACATTGAAGACTTATAATATTATTTTATAAAAATGAAATAATAATATAAAAATATTTCGAAATATATGCATACAGTATATGTTTTTAGTTGTGTAGGATAAATATTTTATGAGTAATGATGAGTTATATTGTTTGCTTCGAAAAACGTTTTCTGATTGGTGACGTATTTCCTGTCCTGTGGGCGCATGAATCTTATCCATAGACTCTCGTTAATAATGGTGCATGCGCAGTTATTCCACAATGTTACAAAACAATGGAAAGATGCTGGGCGCAGTTTTCAACGCCCTGGACATGCCCAACGTGAGCTCTATCTACCGATCATGTGCTTCCTGTTTTTTTTGTTTGTTTGGGAAATGTGCTGTGCAGTCAGTGACTCAAGCAGGTGGCTCAGGTAGGTTTTAAATCATTGAAAGCCCTTTATCTAATGCCTATTTGCCATTTCTGACTGATATGTCTCTCAACTTAGAAGTATCGGTTTGTGAAAAAAGCCTTCAGCTGACTGTTTATTCTAAAAGTGGCAACTGGTGAGTTTGTTTTTGGAGCTAGCATGCTAGCGCTAGCCTCCAGGTTTTATTGTATTGGACTCTGATGGCTATTTATTTCAATTTGCCAGTGCTGGGCAGCGCTAATCCAAAAATTAGTTCAGCTATTTTTAAAGCACTTATTGATTTATTTAGGTCCGCAATTTCAAAAGCACTTATGTATTAGCAATGCTAGCGGATGCTAATGCTAACACGCTAACCGCCATTTTGAACAGGGCAAATGGCGAAATACATTTTTAATCCAGCAGATTTGACCATTTGAACCGGTGAAGCTCAGAAAAACCTTGTGCTCTAAAGTCAGCTAAGAAATATATTTTTTCTCAGCAAAGAAATAATTGTTTTTACCGTGTTTTCATGGAAAGTCCCTATCTTCTGTGGCCGTCGAGGCTGCCATTTTGAAGAGGGCAAATGGCGAACTACTTTTTAAGATCCAGACGTGTCGCGTATAGGCCACTGAGAAACATCCATAAGTTCACCCTCCATGTTAAAAACTCTTCGTCTGACTCTTCGAAAACAAGCAATAAGGCTGCAGAGTAACACACTGGCTGCTAACTGAGAGCGCTCGCTCTAGCAAAGAGACTGAGGGGACACTTTTTTGTCACGGACCACATCCGGCGCTGACAGGATATGGTTTGTTAGCAGTCGTCCGGGCCCGTAAATAAGTTTTTTCGTTTTTACTGATAGATAATTAGTAGGCATGTAACGGTTGTAATGGGTGTACCGAACCGTTTCGGTACACCACGTTCGGTTCGGTCCACCTGCGTACCGTTTCGGTTATTTTTTCACTCATTAAACGTTCTTAACAGGGGAATATATGCACCGCGGAACAAAATTTCCTGGGCGCGTTTCAGCACGGAGCTATTATCGCGTGGCACGCGCAGCATTTAGCCGTTAGCATCTCGTGCGGTCTCCTGTTTGTGAACGTTATAGCTTTCTTGTTAAAAGACGAGCGCACGCGCAGCTTGTGTGGACTTTGTTTCATGAAGACTCTGCAGCAGCTGCGTGACGCAGCTCTCTGCAGCAGCAACACGTCTCACGTGAACGCGCTGGAAACTGTCATCCGAACGTGAACGAAGAGCTGTATTACTTCATCCGAACGTGAACAGCAGCTGTATTAAAACTACTTCATCAGGTAATCAGAGCGGTCCAGAGCAATAACACAAGCTGTATGAGTTTTTAAATCTCAAATTTAAGTCTGAACGTTGTTATATGCGCAGGCTTTAAAGTTGCTGAGCGTCACTATGAGACATTCATCACGTCAACACTTCAAAAAGTTCAGCTCTTTATGAAAAAACTAACTGATGTTGTCAACAACAAGCCCTGGACCAGATTAAAGCCCTGCCATGATGATGAAGAGTGAGAGATTCAACCGTTCAAGAGGTATTATTATTATTATCTAAATAATCTTTAAATCATAATCTTATTAACTTGTTTTTTTTAATCTCTTTTGTTTTTTATTTCCAGTCTGTGACAGAGGTAAATCCACCTGCAGCTAAGAAGTGTGTGATGACTGAACTGAACTCTGAACTGTTCCAACACCTGTCCCACCAAGAAGAAGTTGTGAGTACAGTAATGAGGACAAATACAGCCACACTGCTGCTACTGAACAAAAACTTGATTAGTTAGATTGTAAACAGTCTGTTGCTGCTTATTGTTCTGACTGTTATTGTATTTATTAAGATTTTTATTATTGTTCATATAGTTTATTTATTGTAGAGTGCTGTTTATTTAAAATATCATCCAAATGGGTCACTTTTATTTATTACTACAATACAATACAAACATATTTTTGGCATATTTTCAAAATAAACATTTTGTAAGTCTTTATTTTGTAAAAAAAAAAAAAAAAAATTTGTACCGAAAATAAACCGAACCGAGCTCTCCTTGTAGTTGAACCGAACCGAAATGTGATTTTAGCGTACCGTTACACCCCTAATAATTAGTTATTATCGGTACTGCATTTTAAATAAAAATAGCGCAAATCCACTTATGAATTATAAAAGTTAGTCAATCCGCTGTAAAGCTAACAAATTGTTTAGGTACGCTATAAGCGGATTAGCGCATTAGCGCTCCCTGGCGGTCTGGCACCCACCTTTACAATTTGCTTATAAAAAAATGATCAAACATTAATAATTGTATATACTAAATGTCACTGGTGGTGTTTTACTGTACTCTGATGGTTACATTTATTTCAATTTACTTATAAAATGATCAAACATTAATAATTTTATATACTAAATGTCACTGGTGGTGTTTTACTGGACTCTGATGGCTACACTTATTTCAATTTGCTTATAAAAATGATCAAACATTAATAATTTTATATACTAAATGTCACTGGTGGTGTTTTACTATTTCTTAACACTGTATTGATCTGGAGAATGAAAACAAAGCCTCTTGCAAGTAGAAATGCAGAAATGTTTTAATCTCACTTATTTTCCTTTCTATAATTTATATATAATTTATTTATTTATATATATTTTTGTTTGTTCTTTGTTGTTTTAGTGAGTCAAATTGGTTCTTCTCATCCTGAGCATTTAATTGTTCTGTTGACCTTGTATTAATCTGCATTTGATTAAAAAAAACTATTTGAACTTGGGAATTTTTTTTTCCTCATTTTGGAGAAATAGCCCCCTTGGTGAACATTTCAGGAGCCGCCACTGCGAGCTATTCCTACCCTCGTCTATGGTCATGAGCTTTGGGTTGTGACCGAAAGAACGAGATCACGGATACAAGTGACTGAAATAAGTTTTCTCCGCAGGGTGTCTGGGCTCTCCCTTAGAGATAGGGTGAGAGAAGCTCGATCATCCGTGAGGGACTCAGAGTACCGTAGCCGCTGCTTCTCCACATCAAGAGGAGCCAGTTGAGGTGGCTCAGGCATCTGGTTAAGATGCCTCCTGGACGCCTCCCTGGTGAGGTGTTCCGGACATATAATAATAATAATGAATTCAATTTATAATGCACTTTTCATTAATAAAAATCTCAAAGTGCTACAAAGTGTAACAAAGCAAAGATCAAAGTATCCCACTGGGAGGAGACCCAGGACGCGCTGGAGAGACTATGTTTCTCGGCTGGCCTGGGAACGCCTTGGGATTCCCCAAGGAGGAGCTGGTCCAAGTGGCTGGGGAGAGGGAAGTCTGGGCCTCCCTACTTCAGCTGCTACCCCCGTGACCCGACCCCAGATAAGTGGAAGAAAATGGATGAATGGATGGATAAATGATTTTAAGTGCGCCTTATAGTCCGAAAAATATGGTATGTTGTATTAAACACAAACTCGGTGGCAACAACGATGACCACGCTAGCAAAATGCTAACAGCATATCAGACGTTTCTGTCTTAATAGATTCAGTTCTGAACGCTAGGTTGTTCACAATAAATAGGTAAATATTTTTTTTTAACAAAATGACATCATTACTTTTTATAGCAAAAACCACATCTGCAAAAGACAAATCCATGCATTTGATCCCACTAAACGTCTTCAACTCTACATTTCTTGTCACCAAATCTGTTGTAACTTTTAACCTTATTTTACCCCCTTCAAATTATACGAACAGATGCCAACATGTTCCCTGAGCTAAACTGCAGGGCTTTTGGGATTTTTTTAAAGGTTGTTTTATTGTGTGAACGTTCTCAAGACCCACCTCTGTTTTCCACACAGGCCTTTGAGTTTTATAATTCACCAGTGAGTAGAAAGTTGAAGCTGCATCAGTAACACAATAGTTCTACATATTTTCAGGGGTTTAAAAAAAAAACAGGCTCATAAAGCGAAGGTCAAACCTGACAGGAGGCAGTGAAGCAACAAATGAAAGGGGATCAGAATTGGAAGGGGATGCTGTGTGAAGAGATTCTGCAGAACAAATTGGTTTCCCGTTAACACAGATCAAAAGAAACAACTTCATTATTTATGTTTCTATGACTTTTAAATCATTTTCTCAGACTGATCGGTCCTCTGGTAATGATTTTTTTTAAACCAACCGTCTCTCCAGCTCTTCCTACTCATACATATTATATAGATGCAACTCTGAGCCTTTGGTGCAGCTGACTTACAGAAATCTTTTCCCCCCCCTCTCTTATCATATTTCAGTCTGGCAGTAATTCTTACTTTCATGAGGTTTAAAAGTCATCTGTTTAATGTAATCATATTTCTACTAATGGGAATGACCCTTGAATAACTGGAGTTGCTGTTGTTCTTGCAGTAACTTATCGCAATAACAAGTCCTGAGCATGGAGAATAAGAAGGAAGTAGGGTGGGTGGGTGGTGTTCGTTGGGGTCGGGGGGGTTGGTGCGCTGGTAGAAACGGTGTACAAGGGCAGAGGGACTGAACATAAAGAAAAGTGAGCGAGTAAATCAGCTCTGTTGCTTCCCCAGATTCAGGTTTATGTGCGCGCAGAGTACGGCGTGTGTTTCCAGGGGTTTCCATGCTGTCACAAAAGGCCCCTGTGAGACCAGCTTATTTACCCTGCAGTAAAACCCAAGAGGGAGTATACCCTGCAGTAAAAACGGAGTGGGGGTGCAGTGGAATTAGATTTAGGGCCGCCTTCGGCTCTTCTGTTCTCTGTGTGCCTTTGGGGGGAAAAACCCACTCCGCTGCTCTTGTTCCGTTGTTTAACTTGAGTTGTGTTGTGCGTGTTGAGTCGAGGGTAAAAGTGTGTTTTATAACAAGCAAACAAATTTCAGAATAGTTTTTAATTAAAGAGAGAGGTATTACATCCGTTATTGGTTACATAGTGGCTGGTAACGGTGACAAGAGTTTAATTGAGCATAAATAAGCAGTTGTGCAATTAAGGGTTATAACATTTCACAATGCTTTTTGCATAAACACTTTGTCTGTACAAGATGCATTTTCACATATGAATGCAAAATGTGCTTTTTGCCCATCATTTCCAAGATGTGCGGTTGAAAATATTAAGTTATTAACAGGATTCTAAGGAGAGTTTGCACAAAAGTGAGGGTTATCTTCCGCTGGAAACCAGGTATCCAGCACTGAGATGTTGCATACAAATTACAGAGGCTGATGGTTCTGCACAGCCACCCACAGTACAGCATATGTCTTCCCGGCATGCTCCAAACACTTAGGAAAATGTTCTCAGGTGAGAAAAATAAAAAAGACATTCTGATCCTCCTTCACGTGGAAAGAGTTGCTTTGTTACATTCCATATTTTCATCAAGTTCAAGTAATTCGATCAAACTGCAGGCTTGGATGTCTGTACTTTTTGAGTCTGCATGCAATAAGGAGCTGGTGTGTGTGTGTGTGTGTGTGTTTGTTAGCAGCTGAATGAACAAAGCTCATAAGCAGTGACATCCAAAATCGAGGTTCAAACCATGAGTCATAAATCATTTTCGATCTGTGACCGTGGAGGTGGAGTTCTGTAAACTTTGAGATATTTTTTTGCATTTTTGTCTGTGTTTGTAATAAAATAGCTGTGGAATGCAGATAAAGAACACTGTTGTTTAGTGACTCATACTGAAAAGCCTTGCAATCAATCATTTTAAATTAGATTGTAATTGGTTTTGTACATTTTTACAAAATACTTTGTGGTCGTGTGTCCAAATTTTTGTCAAAGTGACTTGAAAAGTGTATTCCTCTAGTTAAACATTTGTTATGAGGAATCATTCATGAGTTGTAGCAGAGTAAAGAAGTTCAGTTAACATCTTTAACCCTTGGACCGTGATGGGAGCTTGTATAAAATGAACCCACAAATTAAACGACAGGAAGCGTATGAATGTCTTAGCTTCTCAAATATGAAACGGAACTGATAATCATAGGATGCAATGCAATCCTGCTGGGTTGGAATAAACCAAATGTTTACCTCAGACCATAAACGGACTGAAAACTTTACATTCAAACCACCGTCAGTTGCTGTTAAATCAGTTTCTCGCTTTTTGCTCCCTATTGCTTACAACCAGTGGTTTGTTGTTGAGTGAGTGGAGTGTGTCTTTCCAAGGCACTTGATTATTTTCGTTGCCCTACATGATAAATTAAAAATAGACAGCTAATGCCCCCCTATTCCAGGGTACAAATGCACTTTAAAAAAAATTGCTTAATCAAATGCTTCTCATTAATGACAAACACTAACTTTGGTTTGATGATCTTAAACCTCCATGACACTCTTGGTCAATAAAAGATCTGAAGATTTTGCATTCCACACTGTAAAAAAGAATGGAATCTGACAATTAAAAGACAAGGAGAAGAATAAACCGAGTTAAATAACTACACAAAAGGCATTTGACTAAAACCTGAAAGGCAAAACAAACTCAGTGGTCTAAGCTGATGTCATTAAAGCACCAAGAAGACATACGCAGACAACAAATACATACAAAAATTAAAGTTTTTGTTGTAGCAAAATAGACAGAAACAGGTTTTTATAGCGGATTGAAGGAGCAACTATCAAATGTAGAGGTGTCATTAGTGAATCCCTCTGCTGTGACAGACGTCGCCAGGGCTTTACAGATTCCTGTAGCGGAAACAGTCAAACTACTTTGTGGTCTTTGGGACTGTCTGGTTGCCACTGGTTGACTTGAAGCTGTAAAATTCCCTGTAAAACATCCAGCCAGACCTTGTAGCAGAAGAGATACTGTTCCTGAAATGAAAGGAACAAACAAACAAAAAAAGTTCAGCTTTTATTTACACCTTCATTTTTACCCCCCTTTGTTTGCACTCACCTTGGTTTGAATCATCCCGTGCCGCTGAAGCCTCATCTCTTTCACAATGTCGCTCACGTTAATCTGAAGACAGACAGATAGTCGTTATGAGCAACTAAAGCGTGACTGTGAGCTCGGGTTCCATTTATTTTCAGTGCACAAAACAAATGAACAAGAACTGTTTTCACACATGTGCTGCAGCCCTGAAATGTCCTAAAGAGGATCAGGAGGGCAGGCTAATGTCTGCAGCGTTTGCTTGTTGACTTGCTCCAGACATTTTCACACAGCCACCCAATAAAATGTCTGGGAGCTGAGAGAATAACGGAATATAACAACAAATCTTGTGGTGCAATTAATGCACGGGAAAGACTTCGTAAATGTGCAGGTATTAGCTACTTAAAAAACCCAGCATATTTCCAAACGAACTGCCTTGCATCACGTTCTCCATCTTGTACACTGAAGGTAGACCTAACTTTAACTTAATTTAAAGTTGCATTTGATTTAGGTATGAAAAACTCTGTGTGGCACATGCACAGGTATTACCGTATTTTTCTGACTATAAGGCGCATCGGATTATGAGGCGCATTAAGCGAAACAAAACAGTCAGATAAGTCAAACTTTATTTGACTCATTCACAATAACCACATAATATCGGTTCAAGGTCAGTAAGCACAACCAGAATTCATACATGAGGCATACTGGATTGTAAGGCTCGCTGTTGATTTTTAAGAAAATTAATGGATTTTAATTGCGCCTTATAGTCTGAAAAATACGGTAGACAACTTTAGATGAATGAGTGTCTTCAAGAAGGGATTTTGTGTTTGTCTACATTTTCAGAATAACACAAGAAGACATCAACAGAATGCTACATCTCTGAAACTTTAGTGGAAGAAATCTGAGACAACCGCTTCATGCATTCACCCATTGATGTTATTCTTGTTTTTCTTTAGTTTTTTCTGTTTCGCTAAAATTTTAGTGCCGATATGTCTTCGTTCATAAATTTGCCTGTCTTGTCTCTGAGCGTATAATCATTAAATGGTAGGAATGTTGCAATACACCTGCAGATTCAACCTTCATGTCTCGATCAAGAGGAATAAGCTTGAAATGTTTTTACCCATTTTTTTGACTTGAACAGCTTTAACATGTGCTCTCTTTTCTACCTTAGCTTACAAGAATGCTATTGGATGATCTCATGCTACTAAAAATAATAAAACATCTGTATGTAGTTCAGTTGAAGATTAAAATACTTTGACATTTATGTGAACATAAGAATTTGCTTGGAACGATGACTTGATGATCTTTGATTAGTGCCAAAAGCACGTCTTGGCCTACTGCTAACAAATTGTAGGTGAGCTTGTTTAAGTTTTTACACTAAACAGAGGTGATTCTAGTACACTGGTAGTGTCATCACTCAGGAGTAGGCCTGTCGCAATAAACAAATCAATTAATCACATGATAAATGAAAATTACCAACCTTATTTTCATTAAACGGCTTTATCGTTTCTTCATGTTTCTCTCTTTCTACCGGACCCTGGATGACAAAAGGCTCAACTCTGGTGATCTTCACTGATCCCTCCCTGTCTCTTTTCTCTTACAATTCATTTGTAACATTAATTAATTAACAATCCAACATCGTATTTTTGGATTGTTAAAAGCAGCTAAGCTATGAGCTAAGCTAACAAGTCGACCTTGGGGGAAAAACCTCTGTCTTGTTGAAGCTCCAAAATTCACAGTTGAAACCTGTACCTTTGTGTAAAAAAGTGGTTTTTCTCTGCAAAAAGAAGCTGAGAGCTTGTTTACTGATTTTTTTAAAATTAAAAGCTTTGTGTGAAAAATGCTACGCTAAAGAGCTCAAACCACACAGAGCGTCTGCCATTTTGAAAACTGAATAAAGGAAGGAGAGACAGCACATGTCACGTCAAGAGGCCTCCCTCTCATTTTTCTTAGAGATACGCCACTCGCTCCCTCACTATCCATCCTTTGGTTCAAACAGTCTCATACTGCCATCCG
>JBBPBX010007142.1:0-15884 GCA_038048925.1 Garcialebias charrua | reverse complement strand
CCCATTAAACATTAATTTATTTCAATAAACCAGTGACGCTAGTGTAGATGCTGCCTTAGTTTTCGAATTTGTAAAAATATAATTTATATATTCGTGTTTTGCAACGAGGTTCTAGTAATGTAGCCGATAGATAAATGCCTTGTTGATTATTTTGACTTCTTACGTGATTTATTCACCAAATGTTTAACGGGTTAATAATCAGGCTGGCATCTTAAAATGATTAGCATTGATTGAACTACAGTAGATTTTTATTTTTCTAATTTATAATGTATTTATAAATTAAGTTGTACACAGTGGATGTAAATAGTTCCTGTACTTTGACTTTTTTTCCTTCCTTCCTCTGGGCAGGTCCTCGTCAGTGTCCACTGCTGCTCCTTTCTGTTAATAAAAACTTTTATTTTTGACACTAATTTACAAAACTGATTAGATTTCAAATTGATCATTGCACCTAATTATTTTTTTTCTGTGTAAGAAAGATCTGAATGTAGTTCTTGTGGATTTAATGGTGACCACTGATATTCTGCACTGGTTTTGCGTTTTAATTGAGATGCATTTTATTTTTCTGTACCTTGTTGTTCTGAGAGGTTTGGGAAAAATGGTGACAAATAAAAAAATATGAACTAAACTTATTTTACGGCTTCTGGACTTTTATTAAAGCTAAACTGTGAGAGACCGTTTAAATCAATACATCCAAGTTACTTTAATGAAATCTAAATGTGCTATTATATTTGTGATTTAAGGCTAACGTCTCCATCTGGTCCAGATGTTTCTGTCTTAAAGTTCATTTTGTTCTGTTACAAACATCAGGCAGGTAAAGCCTGACAAGACTTTTTAAAGACAAAGTCTCAGAAGTTTTTTTTATTTATTTAATAAATCTGTTTATCATCATCTAAAAATGAAAGCACATAAAAGCAGCTGGTCATTGATTGAGCTGCTGACACAGCACATTTTTAGCCCAACAGGTTTCAATTCTTATTTTAAGGTTTGTTTCCACTGAACAATAAAAAAGATTTAGTTCATAAAGATGAGATAATCCTCTACGACGAGTTCCTTTTAGGTCAAACTGACATGTCATTCATGTCATGTTATAATTTTAGAAATGCCAAATTGTTTTATACTGTAGATGGTTATCGTTTCAGGTGCCTAGTCATTGAGATACCAGGTCATTTTAGAGAGGCCAACTCCGTTTTACAGATGCAAAATCATTGTTTTAGAGATAAGTCATCATTTTACAGATGCCAAGTCATCGTTTTACAGATGTCAAGTCTTTGTTTGAGAGGCCAAATCATTGTTTTAGAGATAAGTCATTATTTCACAGATGCCAAGTCATCGTTTTACAGATGTCAAGTCATTGTTTGAGAGGCAAAATCATTGTTTTAGAGTCATCATTTTACAGATGCCGAGTCATCATTTTACAGATGTCAAGTCATCGTTTGAGGCCAAATCATTGTTTTAAATATAAGTCATTATTTTACAGATGCCAAGTCATCATTTTACAGATGCCAAGTCATCGTTTTACAGATGTCAAGTCTTTGTTTGAGAGGCCAAATCATTGTTTTAGAGATAAGTCATTATTTCACAGATGCCAAGTCATCATTTCACAGATGCCAAGTCATCGTTTTACAGATGTCAAGTCATTGTTTGAGAAGCAAAATCATTGTTTAAGATAAGTCATCATTTTACAGATGTCAAGTCATCGTTTGAGAGGCCAAATCATTGTTTGAGATAAGTCGTCATTTTACAGATGTCAAGTCTTTGTTTGAGAGGCCAAATCATTGTTTTAGAGTCATCATTTTACAGATGCCGAGTCATCGTTTTACAGATGTCAAGTCATCGTTTGAGGCCAAATCATTGTTTTAAATATAAGTCATTATTTTACAGATGCCGAGTCATCGTTTTACAGATGTCAAGTCATTGTTTGAGAGGCCAAATCATTGTTTTAAAGATAAGTCATTATTTTACAGATGCCGAGTCATCGTTTTACAGATGTCAAGTCATTGTTTGAGAGGCCAAATCATTGTTTTAAAGATAAGTTATTATTTTACAGATGTCAAGTCATCGTTTGAGAGGCCAAATCATTGTTTTAAAGATAAGTCATTATTTTACAGATGCCGAGTCATCGTTTTACAGATGTCAAGTCATCGTTTGAGAGGCCAAATCATTGTTTTAAAGATAAGTCATTATTTTACAGATGTCAAGTCATTGTTTTACAGATGTCAAGTCATCGTTTGAGAGGCCAAATCATTGTTTTAAAGATAAGTCATTATTTTACAGATGTCAAGTCATTGTTTTACAGATGTCAAGTCATCGTTTGAGAGGCCAAATCATTGTTTTAAAGAGAAGTTATTATTTTACAGATGTCAAATCATCATTTGAGAGGCCAAATCATTGTTTTAGAGACGCGTCATCATTTTACTACGGTGATTTTACAGATGCCAAGTCATCGTTTAAGAGATACCAAGTCATTGTTTTAGAGATAAATAATTTTACAGATGCCAAGTCATCGTTTGAGAGGCCAAATCATTGTTTTAGAGATATCATTTTACAGATGCCAAGTCGTTTAAGAGATACCAAGTACTAATTGTTTTAGAGAGAAGTCATCGTTTCAGGGTCCTGAGTCGGCTGCTCTGCCCCTACACCATCTCAGAGGGCAAGTCATCATTTGAGAGTTGAAACCAGAAATACACCGTTTAAAAAGACATGCATTTTTTTCACACTGACATGAAATCAGAATACTTTTCCCGTTTTAGGTCAGGATTAACGTTTTATTTAGGTTTTCATTTGCAAAATACCAAATAATGTGAGATTTTTTAAGGCAACTTTTATTACTTTCTTCTTCAAAGTCAAAAGTTTAAATACACTTCATTAGTATTGGTAAGGCAGTATGGTGCAAGCAGGTTACATTGGTTCAAATCCTGGTCTGGAGGCCTTTCTGGGTGGAGTTTGCACGTTCTCTCCGTGCACGAGTGGGTTTTCTGCGGGTACTCCAGTTTCTTCCCACAGACCATAAACATGCATTAGATTGATTGGTAACTCTAAATTGTCCCTAGGTGTGACAGAGTGAATGGTTGTCTCGTTTTTCTCTACGTGTCCCCGCCTCTCACACAGTGATGGCTGGATATGGCACCGGCGACCTCCATGACACAAAAAGGAAGAAGCAGGTCAAGATAATGGATAGTATTTGCACCATTGCCCTTAGTTTTTCACCATGAGATCAGGTTTGCATTCTTTAGATCATAACATTCCCTGACTTAAAAGCATGTAGTTTATGTAATGGAGTGTGCCCCATCTAATCTGTGCTCACCACCCACTCCTTTTCTTTCCATCCTGGACTCATAAGTGCATCTAAGTGCCAGTGCATCTGTAAAAACATGTGCATGGATGAAATGTTGCTCTTCATTTGCACTCGGATGATTTGAAATGTTTCTTCCAACTTCAAATAAAACCTATCAAAGACCGTACGCTTGGATTCATGCGACATCACTTCCTCAAAGCTGCGCTAAAAAGATATTGACTGATGAACATGAAGAATAAAACCGATTGACTCAAAGTTGGAAAGTTTATTTAGTTTGCTCAGTTCACTGGGAATATTTCCTCTTCACAAAAATAGGAACACATACAGTCAATGCAGTCTGTATTGTACATAACTGGTTTCAGAAAACATAGTCAGCTTGTGGCTGATGGTCAGAAACTCAGGAATGGCCTCTGACCTGCAGTGATATCCATCCTAAAAAAGAAACAGACTAATGGCAGTCATCTTAAGGAGGAATGACATCGATTGCATTTTGATTTGTGGTCCAACGAGTTGGGAGAGAAACACGGATATCAAGGGTCTGTTGGCATTTCAAGATGTCCCGTTTGTCCCACCCATCGAGCATTTTTTATTGCAGCCTTACAACAAACTTGGTAACCCAGGTGTTAAAGTCTTAAAACTGTACGACTTGTTTTGGAAATCCTTCCACAAGCTTCTCACAATAGTTGGCAGAAGTTTTGGCTCGTTCCTCCTGACAGAACAGGTTGCCTTTGCTCGCACACATGCCTTTCCGGCTTTGCCTAAATTTTTGATAGGATTGAGATCAGGGCTTTGTGATGGCCACTCCGAAACATCGACTTTGTTATCCTTGAGCCACTTTGGAACCAGTTTGGCAGTGTGCTTCAGATCATCGTCTGATGACCCATTTGAAGACCCATTTGTGGCCAAGCTGTAACTTCCTGGTTGATGTCTTGAGATGCTGCTTCAGTATTTCCACGTAATGTTCTTTTCTCATGTCGGACTTTGGCCTCTGCAAACTTTTGTATGAGTGCATCCATGTCCATTGTTTTCCTGACCTCATGTTCGATGGCAATGACAGCAAGGGAAGACAGTCTGTCCTGTAACATGGTGGACCGCAGGTATGTTTTTAGCCGTTTCAGTGCTGAGAAACTTCTTTCACCTGAAGCTACAGTCACAGGAAGGGTGAGTAGCAGTCTTAGAGCTATGCTTAAATTTGGATACAAGTCAAGCACTTTCTGTTTGTATATATAATCCAACATCTGAAATGGTGATGAGATTTGTGGGGGGAAAGATCTGACAGCCCCCATTACTTCCATTTTCAGGTCCTCTGCATCAACATCTCCCGTAGCCTCCTCCAGTCTGTGGCAGCATTCACCCAGTTTCCCTCTCTGAACTGTGTTTCTTAATGACTCAGTGGAGTAAATGAATCCGTACAAGTCATAGAAGCCCTGTAGATGTGAAAATCTCTCCCTTAACGTGACTATGGCTGTGTCAACTAAGTGGAGAAAAAAGTCTCTTCTGAAGCGCTCCTCTGGAGTTGAAAGTGTTTCCTCTCTCCCTTCATACTCAAACTGCCTCTTCGCCTTTCTCTGTCGCTCCTCAGGCCAGCCCATCTCTACCTCAAGAGTCTCTGCAATCTCCTTGGCATCCGTTTTTGCAGCATTAAAACCATTGTCTCTGAAATCTTCAAGATATTTCGAAACAGACAATATCTCTCTTCTCACTGTTTCAATGGATACACTGGGACTCTGCAAGATCTTACTGACTCCGTCTATGTGATACAACACATTATACCAAACAATGGTACTCACCAAGAAAGGCATTTTGGTCATGTCCTTGCAGAGGCTATCAGCACTTGACACACACTCTGCGTCTTTTTTCTCCCGTGCATACTCTTTCAAAGCAGTTAGAGCATTCACAATGTCTGGGAGCTGATAACGCACTGCTTTCACTGCCTCCACCTGACACTCCCATCTTGTTGCGGACAAAGCCTCGATAGATAACCCTTGCACATGCTGCTGGAGAATTGTCCACCGATGAACAGACCCACTGAACAAAGTGTACAGCCTTTGCAATAATCCAAAGAAGTTGAGGGATATCACAGAAGATTTGGCAGCATCACCAACAACTAAGTTTAGGGCGTGGCTCCCACATGGCACACAAAGGGCTTTGTTGTTAACTTCGAGGACTCTCTTCTGAACACCCTGGTGTTTCCCTTGCATATTACTTCCGTTATCATAGGATTGTCCACGAAGGTCAGAGATGTCCAAGTGTAGTTTGTTGAGGTGTCCTAGAAAAAGGTCTAGAAGACCTTTCCCAGTAGTGTCCTCAGCCACAAGAAAACCCACAAAATGTTCATGGATTGTAACTCCCTTTGTGAGCTCACAGTTTACAATGCGCAACACTACTGAAAGCTGTTCAACATGGCTAACATCCGGTGTGCAGTCCATGATAACTGCATAGTATTTTGCCTTTTTTACTCGCTCTACAATGACATCAGTGATACCCTGTGCTATAACCCCTATTAGCTCATTTTGGATGGTCTTACTCAGGTACGTATCAGATATTTCCTTCTCCTGTATTCTCCTCAGATGCTCCTTCATAAACGGGTCAAACTCGGCCAGCAATTGTACAAGGCCCAAAAAATTGCCATCGCCGTGTTCATACAACTTTTCTCTGTGTCCTCTAAAAGCGATATTTTGTTCTGCAAGGTGAGTTACAATAGCAACTAATCTTTTTAAAACTTCCTCCCATCTTGTAACTTCTGCCTTTATTAGATATTGGCTTGTCTGATCAATGGCTGCGTGTGTTTGAAGTCCGTCATTCAGTGTGTGCCATTTTTTCATGTTGGTGATGTGTTCATCAGACTTCTCATGCTGCTTAAGATGTGCGTGGATATGTTTCCAGTCACTAGAACCACTGGAAGTCAGTTGGGCTTTTCTATTTCCAAAGAGTCTACAACAAAAACATACAGCTGAGTTGTGTGCTCTACTGTAGACTAGCCAGGATCGTGCAATTGTTTCTCCATTTTTCATTACCATGTGGTAATACTGTGATTTAAATCTGCGTCCATCTGGATTTATAGGGAAGTCGATATCCAGCTGAACAGGGCCTTTTTGGACAATAGAGCATCGTTCTTTGTCATTCAAGTCTTTTGGCCATAGTGCTGGATCATCTGCCAGAACATGACCACCAGAGAGTGAAGGGACTTCTTGACTCACAGCAGGCTAAAAGGAAAAAGAAGACAGTATTACATTTAATACATGTGAAGGCTCTCATTTATCCAAGTTTCCATAATTAAGACTGAAAGTTTTGACTTCTTTTTAAACCTTAAGACTTACACAGACTTTAAACTACATGACTCAAATAATGTCACTTTTCATTTATATTGATTTTTACATTTTAGATAACAATTTAATTTAGTAATCCTAGCCTTTTGATTCTGTTGTTTTAAACTAACAGTGGCATTTCTGTCCAAAGCAAACCAGTCATTATTAAAACACGTTTTTGCATTACTCTGAAAGCTATAAGTTGTGCTTTGTAATGTAATTAATGGAGGGACTATGGACCAAATAACAAAACAACGATAGTCTGATGAAGTTTTAACAGTCAAATATTTTGTAAAATGGTTGAGAAAAAAAATTAATAGATAACTGTGGAATATTTTAGATCTATTCTATTCAATGTATTGTTTAGTCCAGAGGCGGCTCCAGGGGGGGAGCTAGGGTGTGCTATAGCCCCCCCTGGAAAAGTCACAGCACCCCCTTAGCACCCCCAAGAAAATATCAGATTATTTTCTTTTTCATCTGAGTTAATATTCTTTAACATGTGGTTGTTGTGATATTTTCCTCGCAAAACACAACTAATAAAAAAAATCAGTGATTATATCGAGTAAAAAAAAAAAAAAATCTGATCCACCAGCTGAAGCCCACAAAGATGAGTGATGCTCTCAACACTGACCCAGTAAGGAGCAGAAACTGGTGACATGATGCCTCTGGTTATGCCATTTTTAGCTAATACAACTTGATAAATCATTTCCTGGCTTGCAGTGATAATAAATGACTTATCTGGTCACATTAAATAAATACTTTTAACCAAAATCCAAAATAAACTTTATTAAAATAGCCTCACTGCATCTAAATTCATGCGCGTATAAAACTGAAATAATTCCTGCTCAAAGAGTTAATTTTGCCTTAGACAAGAGAATTAAGCCTTGACTGATTTATTATTATTGCTTGTTTATTATTGTTGTTGATTTTTAGTTTGATTATTTTTGTAATAAAACTTAAAAGACAACTTTATTCGGATGATTATTCATTTGTTCTGGTATAGAACTCCCTGTAATAACATATTCACCCTTTACTAATCAGAATCAGTCACTGAAGTACTTTGTAGAATATATTGATTAAGTTGTTGTTGGTCAGTAAACTGACCAGTGGGTGCCAAACTTTAATGAATGAAAAATAAATAAAACAAATGTAGTGGGGCTGAGATGGAAAAGGTGTCATCCTTCTTCCTCCATCTCACCCTTCGTTATGGCTACAAGCTTCTACCCCGAGGTTGTTAGACTCATGAACCCCTAGTCTGAATTATCACTGTGAAAACAAATCACTGTAATACCATTTGGTTATGTGCTGCTGATCTATTTCATGTTGCTGTGTTCACTCGTCCTCATCTGCTCACACAGACTCATGTTCGTGCTGCTATTGTTTGGCGCATTGTTTCGTACTAGTAGTGCTTAGTGTATTTTTAGTTTAGTGTATTTCTTATTTCATGTCTCAGATCTTTTTTACTGTTTTTCTTTACAATTTGTATTTTTGTTGGATGTAACTGGGACCCTGTCCATAGTTTCGTTCCACCTTATGTACCACATGTGATGTGAATGACACACATTGACCTTGAGAACTGAAAGAACAAATTATCCTTCATAGCATCCTCAGTAAAATGCTTAGCCCCCCCTGCAGAAAAATATCTCTGGAGCCGCCACTGATATAGTCCGTATATTTTAATAATATAATAAACAAGCAGCTAAAGTATGTAAAATATAAAATCCCCTCTATCTATCCTCGTTTAAGTAAGATTTAGGCCGAATATCTTTTAATATTTTTATACAGAAAGAAAACATGAAAATAGCAGTTGTCTCAGCTGATTACTGTCAAGATTTCTTTTACCCAACCTACAAAATAATTCATAAAACTCATACCTCATCTTGTGAATCCTCCTCGTCTTCTTCATCTTTAAGAGTCACTGCCTCGGCGCCATTCACTTCTTCTTGTATCCTGTCCAGTTCCTCCACACTTTCAATGGGCCTCCCGTCATTATCAGCCGTTGATGACGTTTTAGACCCATTAAAAAACGTTGTCAATTTTGGTAGTGTAGAAACATAAGTTTTCTTTTTTTCTCGCTTTTTCCGTTTTTCCGCTCCGCTTTCGTACCTTCGCTTCATCTTTCTTCTCCTCTTGTCCTCTTCCGTTTCCCGCCCAGCGTTCCTGTCATTCTTCTTCTTGAGTTTTCTTTGGCGGTTGGCTTTCAAGATTTTGAAGCATTACCGCCATCTGCTGGTTTAGGATGTGAACTGGAATGGCGCTCAAAAAATAAAAACTCTCCATAAGGATGTACTGTATAAATAAATAAATAAATAAATAATGCTCAGATTCTGTTGAACAAATGAGTCCTTTTCAAGTATTTCAACAAAATGTTGGTGCTTGCAGAACTTGAGTTTTGTTGTAGCAACTCTACAGGCTCGTCTGAGTCTATGAATCATTTGTCTTCCTTCAAGATGGTTTTGGCAGATCATTAGCACATGTATGGTCTCATCTTCTCTGCAGTAGTCACATTTACCCGTGTTATGTTTCCCAATGATGAATAGTGTCCTGTTCAGTCCTGTGTGTCCAAATCTGAGTCTTGATGACAGTTTCTTCCCTTCAGCGCTCATTTCTCCAGCTTTTCGTTGAATTCTGTAGAACCATCGACCTTTTCTTTCTTCTTCCCATTTCTTTTGCCATTTTTCCCTTATTCTCTGCTTTGTGATACTTTTCATTTCTGCCCGACTGAATTTTACATTTATTTCCACTGGATTGTTTTTGGTGGCCTCCTTTGCAACTTTATCTGCCATTTCATTTCCTCTTCGCCCTATGTGTGCTGGTTTCCATAAAACTAACTGTTAATTCTGAATAGTGTTTGCTGTATTTCTGTCAATATGTCTGGTCTGTTTTTTATACTAATTACTGATGATGAACATGGAATCTGAACATATGACTGATCTGAGAGGTTGATTATCTTCTATCCATTGAACTGCCAACAATATTGTGATCATTTCTCCTGTGTATACTGATAATTTGTTGTTTAATCTCTTCCCCACTTTAACTCCAAACTCTGGTATAAGCTATCAAACTTATCAAATGTCCCAAATAGTTCAAAGGCAAAGTAATCTTAGTGTATTTACACTTTTGACTTTGAAGAAAGTGATAAAAAATTGCCTTAAAAAAATCTCACATTATTCTGGCATTTTGCAAATAGAAAAAATGTTGGTGATCGTAAGTGACCTAAAACGAGAAACGTTTATTCTGGTTTCACAACCGTGTGAAAAAAAAATGCATGTCTTTTTAAAAAGTGTATGTAAACTTCTGGTGTCAACTGCATCAAGTCACAGTTTTAGATACGCCAAGTCATAGTTTTATAGATGCCAATTCATTTGTTTTAGACGCCAAGTCATTGCGATACGCCGTCGCCAAGTCATTAATGCTTTAGAGACATCAAGTAGTTTAAGACGCAGTCATTCAGAGACAGTTATGGTTTAGAGACGCCAAGTCATGTTTTAGAGACGCCAAGTCATGTTTTAGAGACGCCAAGTCATGTTTTAGATACGCCAAGTCATGTTTTAGATACGCCAAGTCATTGCTTTAGACGCCAAGTCATAGTTTGAGATGCCAAGTCAGTTTGAGATGCCAAGCCATTGTTTTAGACACACCAAGTCATAGTTTAAGACGCAGTCATTCAGACAGAGACAGTTATGTTTTAGAGACGCCAAGTCATGTTTTAGAGACGCCAAGTCGTTTTAGATACGCCAAGTCATGTTTTAGAGACGCCAAGTCATGTTTTAGAGACGCCAAGTCATGTTTTAGAGACGCCAAGTCATGTTTTAGATACGCCAAGTCATGTTTTAGATACGCCAAGTCATTGCTTTAGACGCCAAGTCATAGTTTTAGAGATGCCAAGTCAGTTTGAGATGCCAAGTCATTGCTTTAGATACGCCAAGTCATAGTTTTAGATGCCAAGTCAGTTTGAGATGCCAAGCCATTGTTTTAGAGACGCCAAGTCAGTTTTTGAGACGCCAAATCATTGCTTTAGATAGGCCAAGTCATTGCTTTAGATACGCCAAGTCATTGCTTTAGATACGCCAAGTCATTGCTTTAGATATGCCAAGTCATTAATGCTTTAGACGCCAAGTCATAGTTTAAGACGCAGTCATTCAGAGACAGTCATGTTTTAGAGATGCCAAGTCATTGCTTTAGATACGCCAAGTCATTAATGCTTTAGACGCCAAGTCATAGTTTAAGACGCAGTCATTCAGAGACAGTCATGTTTTAGAGATGCCAAGTCATTGCTTTAGATACGCCAAGTCATTAATGCTTTAGACGCCAAGTCATAGTTTAAGACGCAGTCATTCAGAGACAGTCATGTTTTAGAGACGCCAAGTCATTGCTTTAGATACACCAAGTCATTGCTTTAGATACGCCAAGTCATTGCTTTAGATACGCCGTCACCAAGTCATTAATGCTTTAGACACCAAGTCATAGTTTAAGACGCAGTCATTCAGAGACAGTTGTTTTATAGACGCCAAGTCATGTTTTAGAGACGCCAAGTCATGTTTTAGAAACGCCAAGTCATTGCTTTAGACGTCAAGCCAGTTTTAGATACGCCAAGTCCGTTTTTGAGACGCCAAGTCATTGTTTTAGAGACGCCAAATCATTGCTTTAGATAGGCCAAGTCATTGCTTTAGATACGCCAAGTCATTAATGCTTTAGACGCCAAGTCATAGTTTAAGACGCAGTCATTCAGAGACAGTCATGTTTTAGAGACGCCAAGTCATGTTTTAGATATGCCAAGTCATTGCTTTAGACGCCAAGTCATTGCTTTAGATACACCAAGTCATTGCTTTAGATACGCCAAGTCATTGCTTTATACGCCAAGTCATGTTTTAGATACGCCAAGTCTTTGCTTTAGACGCCAAGTCATGTTTTAGATACGCCAAGTCTTTGCTTTAGAAGCCAAGTCATTGCTTTAGATACGCCAAGTCATCGTTTTAGATACGCCAAGTCATTGCTTTAGATACGCCAAGTCATAGTTTTAGAGATGCCAAGTCAGTTTGAGTTGCCAAGCCATTGTTTTAGAGATGCCAAGTCATTTTTTGAGACGCCAAGTCATAGTTTTACAGATACCAAGTGAAGTCATTGTTTTAGACATGCAGTCATTGTTGAGATGACAAGTCGTTTTACAGATGTCATGTCGTTGTTTTAGATACAAGTCATCGTTTTAGAGGCCAACTCAGTTTTAGAGACGCCAAGTCAGTTTTTTTTTAGAGACACCAAGTCATCATTTTAGAGTTGGTTAGTTATTTTAGAGAAGCAAAGTCATAATTTCTGAGATGCTTGGTCATCATTTTAGAAATGCTGCATCATATTTCAGAGATAAAGTTTTTGAGACACCCTTATTTTAGGGATGCTATGTAAAGTAAGTTTTGAGCTGCAAAGTCACAGGTTTAAGAAACAATGACATCATTTTAGAAATGCTAAGGTGTGCGGTAGTTTTGAGAAGGTAACATTGTTTTTTAGTCAATTTTAGAAATGCTATGTCGAGTTTTAAATGCTAAGTCATGGTTTTAAGAAGCCAAGTCAGAAGAAAGACAAAATTGTCACTTAAGAAAAGATGATGCAGTTCTGATCTTACAACTGCTTTTTAATGGACCCATTGAATTTCTTTATGCAAATAAAATATGATAAAGTCCATGTGAAAATCAGCTTAGTGAATAAATTAATTTCTGAATACGAAACTTTTCATACTACTCTAAATAATTCTAATGGTAATTTGTTTTAAACCTGCCGTTACTACAGGGTTCTTTATGCCATTCCTGTGTAAAACAAGGATCAAAACTGTTTGGGGTCTGACTGTACAGTATTTATGTTTTAAAGTTGTTTATTTTTATTTTTTAAAGGCTTACAGAATTACAAGTTAAATCCCAACGTGAGCCGAGACACAACTGAGGACAAACAAGTTAAACTTAAACAAGCTTATTTTTAATGGATCTGCAAAACTGTTTGAATTTCCAAAGAGAACTCGTGTACCTCCCGCCCACAGTCACCCAGTGGCAAACGTTACACAAGGTTACAGAAACGTTTCCAACCCAAAGAACTTTGCATGCAGGGAAAAAAAATAAAAAAAACTTTAAAATATAATGCAAGATAAACCATACAAATAAAACATTGATAAACAGGACATACTGGATAATGTGGTTCTCTTGGCTGGAGAAGAAATTCAAACGCTGTAGCTTCAGTTCTGCTTCTTCGTTAGAGCTTGAACTGACAGAATATTAAAGTGTAATTTCATTGGGTAAATGTGGCTCCGCCCACCATACAGCCCCACCCCTCTTCTTCCATATAAGGCACAGGACAAAATCAACCCCCACATAGAAAAGGAGCTAGCCACGCTTCCGTCACCTGGGAACAAAACGAACAGACTCGAGACAGAGCTCACCAAGCGTACAAACGTTAATCCTAAATTAGATTTTTAATTTTTCCTTACGTGGATTTCCTCAGAAAGGGAGAGCTGTGGGTGGGAGGAGTCTGGGAGCGTCTAACCGAACGAGCTCCGACAAAAACAAAAGTATTAAAAATATGAGCTTGTCCTTTCACACTTTTTTTCTTTTTTTCGTCTTATTTAAAACAAATGACAAGAAACGTGAGTGGATTTCTCTTTCTTTTTTTTATCAGAAATAAAAGTGATGATAGGATGCAGAATACGGTGCTGCGAAGGAGGGGGGGGCGGGGAGAATCAGACGAGTGACGTAGTTTATTGTTTTATTCCGATACAGAGACAGAGTGTCAGTGTGAAAACTCATGAGACAGGTTAGAGGGCGAGAGAGTTAGCAGTTTAAGAGAGAACGTGTGTGTGTGTGTGTGCACGTGCGTTAGTGTGGGTGAAACGGAGTTGTTGTTGTTCAGCAGCACTTGCTCTTCCAGCTTGTGACTCCCCCTCCACTGCTGATGTCGACGTTTTCACTGTTGGGCTCTTTAACAGGCGTCTGTAACACAAAACAGAAAAAGTTCAACGAACGCAGGAAGAATCTTCTGCCCGTTTTCATTTAACCGGATTCAGCACTCGTTCACCGTAAAAAACAAACAACAACAACAAACTGTGGTATGTTCACCCCAGTTTACAAGTCTGGCTGACAAAGAAACTTTATCAGAGCTTCTGTCGTCTCCGCCAAATAAAATGAGCTCATCGTCGCCAACAAATCACATCTAAACAAGGAAAATGACGCTAAATACAGAAAGTGCATTTCCTGAGAAAATGCAGCGTGAATGCTTATAGCTGAAGAACAACAGAACAAGAACAAATAGCAGAAGAAAGGACACATTTGCTGAATTAGGTTTAAATGAACAGAAATTAGCACAAAAATAGCTAAATAAAATGCTAAAATTTGAAGAAGAAAAAAAGAAAAAAAAATCGCTGAAAAGTAGCTGAAAAGGGAGAAAGAAGCTTAAACTATCAGAAAGTGGAAGAAGCTGAAATGTGATTAAAAAAATGTGGAATTAGCTGAAAATGCTAACTTTAGCACAAAACAGCTAAAAAATACCTGTAGATGAAATAGCAGAATAGCTGAAACTAGCAGAAAAAGCTGAAAGAAGCATAATAAGCTAAATTAGCCCAAAAAAATTTAATTAGGCTGAAAGTAGCAGAAATTACCATGAAAAACTATAATTTATCTGAATACAGCTGAAATTTGCTAAAAAAATATAATAAAAATAGCTGAGAAGAAAGCAGAAAGAACAAGTTTGCTGAAAGAAGCAGAAATGAGCACATAAAAGTGGAAATTATCTGGGGAAAAAGGTTGAAACCAAAAAAAAAAACAGCTGATAAGTACCGGTAGCTAAAAAGCAGAAAGAAGCTTAGTAAATTACCAGGAAGTGGAGAGAGCACATTTTAGGCTGAAAAAAGTTGAAATGAGTGCAAAAAATGTGAAATTAACTGAAAAAGCTTAAATTAGCAAAAACTGAAACTTGCAGAAATAAGCTGAACGGAGCATAAAAAGCTGAAAGTAGCAGACAGTAGTTAGAAGCACAAAAATGTCGTAGTTAGCGGAAATAATCTGAAAGGACCACAAAACAGCTGAAAACGCCTGAAATTAGCAATTGTTTTTTTTGCACAAGGAAGCTGAAGCAGACTAAAATGTGAAAGGAGCAGTAAAAGGTTGTAAAAATATCTAAGATTTTAAGGATGTATAAAATGAGCTCAATTCATTTTCTATGAGGAAAAAATGGCAGAAAATGCTAAATATTTCAAACAGCTAAAGTTGCACCTATACCAAGTCATAGCAGGATTGTCCTGGAAGAGCTGAACGTTTTGATTTGTGATTTGTTGAAATAGATTGAAAACTGCTGAAAGAGAAAGATGCTGAAAAACATACAGAAGAGAAATAGAGTGAATGAACATTCACACTATTAAATTTTATAAGCATACAACAAACAAATCTGTATTTATGTTGCAATATGAAATGCAAGAACTACAAAAACTGGTGTGTAGTTCACTACTGCACACTTTGTCCATTTTTCAACTCTAAATGTGAATAATTCCTGCAGCTTTATAAGAAAAACTTTCAGCGGTTTTCAGGGTTTTCATTTGCTGCGTGCAGCGAAGAAATTAAAAGTGAACATAAGGAAATGAAACTTGAAGAAAAAAAAAAACTATATTTACTTAATATTGTTTGCTTAAATAAAATTGTGATCCTAAACGCAGATTTTAAAAATTCTTCAATAACTTTATTCTTTTATTAAGAATAAAAGTTAATGAATGTTTTGAGGTTTGTATTCAGTGTCTGCACAGATATAAAAATATTACAGTTGCGTTATTTTCCCACACAGTCACCATCTAAGGTGCGATCTTAAGAGAGGAACTTTGGGTTTTCATCTTTAAAAACAAAGTGAAAAGTTAATTTTACATATTAGGAATTTTCTATATTAGAAAACAAATAAAGTCTGGAAATATTAGTGTTTTTCAAGAGTGTAATGATTTTTTCCCTCCACTTATCCTGAAGAATTCCTTGTACTTTTTTCCACAAAAGCAAAACAAATCTCAAACACTTTTTTTTTTTTTTTGACGTCAAGAAGAAAACGTGTTTTGGGTCATTAAACGCATCATTTAAAGGCTGTGCAGGCAGAGTCCCAACAAATTAAATTTCAGAAAACAACAAAACACGTGTTTGTGTGAAAACATCCAGCTGCCATCTTTAGTGCAGACTCACAGTTTATAAAGAGGGAAAACAACCTCTGTCTGACTGACAACACGTTTTGAGTTTAAGGTCAATTAGACGTGGCGGCCATCTTGACTCAAG
>JBBPBX010007141.1:52789-66124 GCA_038048925.1 Garcialebias charrua | reverse complement strand
GTAAAAGTGTTTCTGAGCTTAACCTTTCCTTAATAAATGCACGTAATGGTCAAATCAGTTGGATTTAAATTGTTTCGCTTTGACAGTCTTCCAAACGATCGCGCGCGCTGCAAAAATAAATTATAAATAAATCGAATTTTAGCTCAAACGTCTCCTGACGCTAATCAGTTGTAAATTTCCTTTTTCCAGCCACTTATTGCTACTTGTCCCAACTTTTTTGGGATTTGCTGACACTGTGAAATTTTGAATCAAAATATTTTTCCTTTGAAATGTTACATTTACTTAAACTTTTGATCTGTCATCTATGTTCTATTACAAATAAAATATTGACATTTGCCACCTCCACATGATTGCATTCAGTTTTATAAATTGCTTTACAACGTAGCAGTTTTTTATTTTTTACAATTTCCTTTTTATTTTTTTACAGTTCATAAGCTTTTTATAGGGTGGCCCCCCGATTTCCTTAATTTTGGGAAATTGGCCAATACTGTACTTGCATGAGAAACCCATTATACTCATTTTTTAGTTTTAACAATAGTCGGAACTTCATTTCTATTTCAGAGCACTATCTCATGGCCAGATTTAGGATATTCATTCAACCTTTATTTAGTCAGGTAAATCTTATTGAGCCTCGAGGGCTCATTTACAAAAGCGACCTGCTACAAACTAAAGAATGATGAACAGCAATGGTAGAATTTCCTTAAACAACAAACAACAGAAAAACATAAGAGAGAAATACAAAGTGAAATGCAAAGTATCAAAACTAGCAAAACACCACAAGGTAGATGTACAAAATCAAAAACAAGAACATATCTGCAATGGTTTTTGCCAGGATTCCAAAAGATTCTTAAAACCATTTAGAGAGGTCAGGGCCGAGAGCTTCAGATCTTTTTGTAAGATATTCCAGGAAGCAGGAGCAGAGTAGGAGAAGGCCCTTTTTCCAAGTTCAGTCCTCACTGACGGAACACTGCAGGTGATCATGTCCTGAGAGCGCACGCTGTAGCTGCACTCACGCAAAGACATGTAGGAGGAGATGTATGAGGGCAGCAGACCAAGAAGTGATTTAAAGATGAAAATGTACCAGTGGAAGAGTCTGCGTGAGGATAATGATGTCCAGTTAACCAGTGAATACAGGGTGCAGTGGTGGGTACGATAATCACAGCCAGTTATGAATCTTAGAGCACCATGGTAGACAACATCCAACATCCGCAGGGTGCTTGTAGGAGCATTCATGTAGAGAATGTCACCGTAATCAATGGAGGGGAGGAAAGTCACAGATACAAGGCGTTTCCTAACATTCAGTGTTAGACATGATCTGTTTCTGAAAAAGAAACCCAGTTTAACTTTCAGTTTCTTTACTAGGTTTTCCACGTGGAGTTTAAAAGAGAGATGTGAATCGACCAGGATACCCAAATATTTATAGGAATCAACAAACTCAATTGGGACACCGTTTGAGGATAAAATCAGAGGAAGATCTGCTGGGACCGACTTCCTACTTGAAAAAAACATCCCTTTTGTTTTATCAGCATTTAGTACAAGTTTGAGACGGAACAAATCTGACTGAATGATGTCAAAAGCGGATTGCAGAGACTGGAAAGCCTTAGCTACTGTTTTAGCTCGGCAGTAAACAACTGTGTCATCAGCATAGAAATGTAAGGATGCATCAGGGATGCTCTGACCTACATTAGCTATGTAAATTGTAAAGAGGGTTGGTCCTAAGACTGAGCCTTGTGGTACACCATTTTTAACCGTTAAATAACTGGAAGAAGTACCGTTGTGCTGAACACATTGCATCCGATTGGACAGATAATTAGAAAACCAACCAATGGTGTGATCAGAGAAACCAATTTCTGAGAGCTTATGACACAAGATGTTATGATCCACTGTGTCAAAAGCTTTAGACAGGTCTAAGAAAAGTGCAGCACAATAATTCTTAGCATCCAATGCTTCAACAACGTCATTAAAGTGTATGTTTCATGTTAGTTTTTTGGGCAGAAACATAATATTTAGAGGTAATAAGTAATTTTGATAATCCTCCCTGCTTTCCAAATGAATACCAATAGCCTTACAGACACAAATCAGGGAAAAAAAAACTGAGCCTAAAAAAAACGCGCGGTTTTGGAGTCACGTGACAGTGACGAAAGTAGAGGGGGCGTCATAGTCGGAAGTTGTTGTTTTGTATTGAGTTGCATTGAAGTGATAAAGGTCCTTTTTGTCTTCAAAAATTAATAAAAAATCGAATTTCATCTCAAATGTGCTATACAGGCAATCGTTTAGTAGAAAAGTCCTGTATAATTACACTCTGAAAGCAGGACAAATATACAATGAGTGGTTTAGCAGATATGAATGACTTTAGATGGAAGTAAAAACGATGCTAATTTTATGCTAGCGCGACCGTGTTGCATGTCTTCAAAAATTAATAAAAAATCGAATTTCATCTCAAATGTGCTATACAGGCAATCGTTTAGTAGAAAAGTCATGTATAATTACACTCTGAAAGCAGGACAAATATACAATGAGTGGTTTAGCAGATATGAATGACTTTAGATGGAAGTAAAAACGATGCTAATTTTATGCTAGCGCGACCGTGTTGCATGTCTTCAAAAATTAATAAAAAATCGAATTTCATCTCAAATGTGCTATACAGGCAATCGTTTAGTAGAAAAGTCCTGTATAATTACACTCTGAAAGCAGGACAAATATACAATGAGTGGTTTAGCAGATATGAATGACTTTAGATGGAAGTAAAAACGATGCTAATTTTATGCTAGCGCGACCGTGTTGCATGTCTTCAAAAATTAATAAAAAATCGAATTTCATCTCAAATGTGCTATACAGGCAATCGTTTAGTAGAAAAGTCCTGTATAATTGCACTCTGAAAGCAGGACAAATATACAATGAGTGGTTTAGCAGATATGAATGACTTTAGATGGAAGTAAAAACGATGCTAATTTTATGCTAGCGCGACCGTGTTGCATGTCTTCAAAAATTAATAAAAAATCGAATTTCATCTCAAATGTGCTATACAGGCAATCGTTTAGTAGAAAAGTCCTGTATAATTGCACTCTGAAAGCAGGACAAATATACAATGAGTGGTTTAGCAGATATGAATGACTTTAGATGGAAGTAAAAACGATGCTAATTTTATGCTAGCGCGACCGTGTTGCATGTCTTCAAAAATTAATAAAAAATCGAATTTCATCTCAAATGTGCTATACAGGCAATCGTTTAGTAGAAAAGTCATGTATAATTACACTCTGAAAGCAGGACAAATATACAATGAGTGGTTTAGCAGATATAAATGACTTTAGATGGAAATAAAAACGATGCTAATTTTATGCTAGCGCGACCGTGTTGCATGTCTTCAAAAATTAATAAAAAATCGAATTTCATCTCAAATGTGCTATACAGGCAATCGTTTAGTAGAAAAGTCCTGTATAATTACACTCTGAAAGCAGGACAAATATACAATGAGTGGTTTAGCAGATATGAATGACTTTAGATGGAAGTAAAAACGATGCTAATTTTATGCTAGCGCGACCGTGTTGCATGTCTTCAAAAATTAATAAAAAATCGAATTTCATCTCAAATGTGCTATACAGGCAATCGTTTAGTAGAAAAGTCATGTATAATTACACTCTGAAAGCAGGACAAATATACAATGAGTGGTTTAGCAGATATGAATGACTTTAGATGGAAGTAAAAACGATGCTAATTTTATGCTAGCGCGACCGTGTTGCATGTCTTCAAAAATTAATAAAAAATCGAATTTCATCTCAAATGTGCTATACAGGCAATCGTTTAGTAGAAAAGTCCTGTATAATTGCACTCTGAAAGCAGGACAAATATACAATGAGTGGTTTAGCAGATATGAATGACTTTAGATGGAAGTAAAAACGATGCTAATTTTATGCTAGCGCGACCGTGTTGCATGTCTTCAAAAATTAATAAAAAATCGAATTTCATCTCAAATGTGCTATACAGGCAATCGTTTAGTAAAAAAGCCCTGTATAATTAACTCTGAAAGCAGAAAAAGTGTCCACTGAGTGGTTTAGGATGGAAAAAGTAATTGTTTAGGGAGCTAAGGCTAAAGTAGTTAAATCCATCAGTGGTGTAATTAATGCTGTATCTCTATATTTAGGCTATATGTAAATATAAACCATTTTTAGCTTTAGGTAGTATATATCTAGAAGTTATTTGGCTAGATATTTGATGTAATAGTCAGAGATGACATACTTATGTCAAAACAACTTTGTAATCTGTCGCCTCCTCCTGGTGCGATCCCATATCTTTCTTAGCTAAAGCACAAACGTTCCCCTCCTGTGATGTCACTTCCGGTTTACCGCTGAGAGCACTATTTTTAGACAGAGTAGCGAGGGAAGACAAAAAAGGTAGTAGTAGCACATTTTATTTTGAGATATGATCCGTATTTTTGATGAAAATTGGAGTTTTAGACATGTTAGGTTGAAAAGGCAACAACATGTGTTTAAAGTGAAAGATACACTTTAAGAACCTTCAGAGAAGCAGTCGTTGTGCTATGTTTTTTCCTGAAACCAGATTGGTAGAGAGGTAAGATGTTAAATGAGTCCAAATAATTTTTGATCTGAGAGTTTATCAATTTTTCTAGAACCTTGGCTAAAATGCAGAGTTTAAAGATCGGTCGATAGTTGTTTAGTGAGGTGGGGTCACCTCCCTTCAGCAAAGGAAGAACAAAGGCTGTTTTCCAAGCATCCAGAATGGAATTTTGGCTTATGGACAGATTAAAGATGTGAGTCACAGGGACTGAAATGATATGAGCAGCCAGCCTTAAGAAATAAGGTGGAAGTTCATCTGGACCAGCAGATTTTTTAGGATCAAGATCATTTAACAGTTTATTTACCTCACTGACTGAGAACGGAGAAAAAGAGAAGGTGTGATTAACTGAGGATTGACTTGTAGGAGGGATTTGATTTGTAGAAGTTTGATTATTAGATGAAGTGGATGATTTTCCATTTATAACTGTATCAAATAATGAACTAGAAGCAACAAAATGTTTGTTGAAACAGTTCAGGATCTCGTGCTTATTTGACACAGGAACAGAGTCAACAAGAAGTTGTGATGGGAGGTCAGATGATTGGGGGATGCCTGAGAGAGATTTGATGGTTTTCCAGAATTTTTTAGGATCGTTTAGATTTTTGGAGGTCTGAGATAAGAAGTAATTACGTTTTGCGGCTTTGATGGCAGTTGTGCATTTATTCCTCAGCTGCCGAAAATTCATCCAATCAGTGTCTGAGTGTGATTTTCTTGCTGCGGCCCAGAGATGATCTCTCCTATGCAGGAGGTCAGCTAGTTCAGGAGTAAACCAAGGGCTGTCACGGCCCTTTATCCTGAACTGCCAGAAAGGAGCGTGTTTATTTACAAAGTAAATGAAACTGTCATGAAAATAATTCCAAGCGGTGTTCACGTCGTTGATTAATAGAATACGTTGCCAATCAAAGTGGGATAGATCCCAGAGGAATGACTGTTCACAGAAACGTTTCAAATCCCTTTTTTGAACTATTCTGGGCTTAGCAGGTGGAAGTTTAGTGGCTTTAAGAGCTGCTATTACGGAATGATCACTCAAAATGTTAGCAAATACACCTGTACCAGGAAATTTGTAGGGATGCACCGATACCGATACCAGTATCGGGTATCGGTCCGATACCATGTGCGTTTACTCGTACTCGTACTCATAAAAGGGCTCCGATACTACAGGACCCGATACCAGTTTTCAGCCTCATACTACGTGACCACTCACGCTGACACCCCCCACCCCACCACCACCTCCACACACACAAACGCGCACGACTCATGTTTCTCCTCCTCATGGAGGGGAAAAAAAAACCCTGAACGCAGCTGAACTGTTTCTCTCCCTGTCGCGCTCCTACTGCACGTGCTTTATCTCTCCCCCCCACCACACACGCGCGCACACACACACACACTTTTAGGCACGGCTCAGTTTGCCTGTCTCACCTGCGTGGATGAAACGTTCTCCACTGCTCTCCAAACTGCATGTGGCTTTCTGTCTGTCTCTGCCGTGTTAAGCGCTGCGCTGCTCTGGACCAGTGGCGGAGCTAGACTTTTATTGCTGGGGGGGCCGAGATGGGGCCGAGGCTATGGTAAGGGGTCCACTTACTACATATGGTACAGTGGGAAAAATGGATTTGTCCCAACTTTTTTGGGATTTGTTGACGCTATGAAATTTTGAAACAACATATTTTTCCCTTAAAATGATACATTCTCTCAGTTTAAACTTTTGATCTGTGATCTAAATATTTTTAAGTTTAGAAATCAAGTGGTTTTCTAAACAGCTTTAGTGTTTGACTTTGTCCACACTCATAAAACACACAATGAAGTACCCAAAAAAATATACCGGTAAACTTAAATGGTACATATCGCCCCTTGCTGCTTTGAGCATGTAACAGTCACAAGACCACATTGTTGTGGTACTGTTCGGGTGTATTTTTAAAGACATGTTAAGTGCAATTTGAAATAAGAAATATAAAATATGATAAAAATACATTTTTGTGTTTATTTCATTCCTATTCAAGACACTTTGATAAGAATGACTATATATTTAATATAGGCGGATACAGAGTATCTTTGTTTACAATTCTGGTTGGTGGTGTGCCTCGTGATTTTTTCAATGAAAACATTGTGCCTTGGCTCAAAAAAGGTTGAAAAACACTGGTCTAATGAAAATAAACAGTTTAAGTTAATTAGAATGATTTAAAAAATATTAATTAGTACTTGTATCGGTACTCGGTATCGGCAAGTACTTTAATGTAAGTACTTGTACTTGGTTTTCAAAAATCTGGTATCGGTGCATCCCTAATATATATATATATATATATATATAACTTATTTTACACCAGCAAACCACAGAAGGACTGATTAATTTTTTTTTCATGGTCTTAAGACAGCCCAGTCAAAGTTTTCAACTGGACTTCAACAAAGGAACAAGTGGACAAAAACTTTAAAGATGTCCAGTAAGCCTGGAGAACTACTGATCAAGACCACTTTACGGAATACAACAGAGTATCGGCTTTAGAACTTAAAGTACAAAAAATAAACATGAGTGTTTAAAAGCTTTTGCACAATATTGTACATTAGAAGAACTAAATGTTAGACTCATAAAAACAGAATATTCAGGTCATTGTGAAAAACACTGACCACATGATTAAATTTGGGTTTATTTAATTTTTTTCTTGGGACAAATTCAATGAAACGACACTCCTGAGTCTGATTTAATTTCACCTGATTTTTGCTAACAAAACACAATCAGTACAGAAACACACAGCCATGGATGTCTCTATGCAGGTGTGTGTCCTTAAATAATTGTTGTATATTGGTATGAATGCGGCCTGTTCATCTTTGTGCACGTGTGCACAAAAGTCAGGATGTGTATCTGTTGCCAGACAGCTGTCTCCTGGCATTGCAGTTCCCCTGCAGTGTGTGTGTATGGTTGTTGACAGTGTGGACGGTAATGTGTGATAGATCGCACTTCAGGGACCCCATAATCACATCAGCCTAACCTAGTCTATCAGCTGGGCACAATGGGATACCCTTCACTCCTCCTTTAATCTGCTTCATCTAGCTCTTCCTCATTCTTCTGAGCTTTCCTGCCTTTTCTCCTGCTCTCTTCTTTTACTGCTTTATCAAAGCTTTATTTATCTACAGGAGTTTGTCCAGTTTTTTTTTTAGATTTATCATTTACATACATATTGAATACTCTAACAATGTTATTACAGAAATGTATCATGTTTCCATAGTTTTATTGCTCCATTGCTAAGATTACTTTTTTGACATTCCAAGTCATATAATTTCTTCCAACCATTATCTACAACAAATTACATCTAAACTGTGGTTTCCATTCAAATGCACATTTAGGTCTTCCTTTCTCTATTTTTTTTAATTTTGCTTTAATTTAAACAATATTTGTTTTCAATACATAAATGCACAATTAAAATAAACCCTGGAATTGGTAAAAGGAAGTACCAGGAGCAAGTGATGCCAAGGATTTAGAGCCAATTGAATAATGGACTGCACATGTTGAATTTGGGACTATTTTGAAACAGGCGAGTTGGCCCCTAGGCTCCCCAACTATGCATCACACCCGGCAAATGGCCCCTAGCCTTGCTATCGCTTCTAGCACTACAATCCATCATACCATATGCTCTCTATGGGGAAGCTAACGCTAATGACTGATGAGTGAAAGGAAGGAAGGGCGGGGTGGACAATAAGGAAGAAAATGAAGAGCACATGGGGAAAAAAGGAGGAGCAAAAATAGGCAAATAATCAAAAGAGTCTGGTGAGAAAGTTTAGAAGCAGAAGATGACACCAGAGGATAACATGATGTAAAAAGGGGAAACAAAGGACAATAAAAATAAGAAAAGAAACAGGTTTTGAGTGTGAGGGGAGAAAATGCACTCTTTGGGATGCCCCCTTAAAGGAAGGATGACCATCCTACTCAGTTGGGGGAAAAATAAGGGTCTATATGATGAAAAGAAAAGACCAATAAGACAAAATGAGCTAAAATAGGAAGAGGTCAAATATGAGAAAACGTTGTCTAAAAACTGTAAACAATAACTTAGGATAAAAAACAACAACAAAAGTTCCCCAAAACACTTATGTATGGCGCATGTAATAAACAAATTTCAAGGGACAACCAGAAAATGTTTGTTGTCGGAAGGTTTGTTGTAACTTTGCCCTAGTTATGTATGTTACATTCAGTATGTGTATTTATCTAGTGTGTGTGTGTGTGTGTGTGTATATGTGTGCGTGTGTATCAGTGTTTTTGTTGATAGGCTAATGGAGCACTAGAGGCCTTCACATATGGGGCCATTGTTTATATGTGATGAATCGAGGCCACGTGTCTGCCTTTGGCATTCAATACTAAGCAAACCCTGCTGAGGGAACCCTGTTGACTGTGTGTGAGTGTGTGGGTGAAGGGGGTGAGTTAGAGGGGGGCTGTAATATGTCTATATGTGTGAGAGAGAACGAATGAGGGCGTATTTCTCCTGCTGCGTGCTTGGCAGTGCCCTCAACTGTGCCATCCTGAGTGTGTTTCATCATCATCTGCCATGACAAAGATGTCTAATGACACACTCGTACATCGACACCCACACAAAGACACACGCACGGTCCCATCTGTGCTGTGGTATTTGAGTGCTTCGGGACACTGCGGGAGAGGAGGACAGGAGAGCGACCCTACGTTCCTACACCATGTGTTTACCTTTCAACCCTTTTCTATCCTCTATTTTGTCCGTCTTCATCTTTTGCCTTTCTCTCTCATCTACCCAACCTCATAAATACCAAGATGTCATCAGCCATGTGATTTTAACAACTCCCGCCCCTCCAGTTATTCCAGAGTATTCAGTTTTCTTTAAAAAATAACATTCTTAACTTAAAAATGAAGAACTTTTTGGCTTAGCAGACCATCAAACTTCAAGTTTTCGTTCAGTGACATTTAGTCAAGTATTTTCCTACTAATGTTAGAAAATGAAATATTTTGAGAACATTTATGCTCAAGATTCTACTTGTGTGTGTTTTCACTCACCTGGTTTATACTTATGCACATCCCCCTTCACAGCATCACCACAGCACATCAGGATGTCATCTACTATCCGGCCTCCACAGCATTGGACCCCATAGCCATCATGTAGGCTCCCACTGCAGCAAAGCTGGCCGCCTGTCATGGAATAAGGAACCCCCCCACAGCAGCTGTCACCGGGCCCCACCGAGACCCGGCCCTGCAAGTGGTCAGGGCAGCAGTATTCATCTACAAAGACAAGGACAGATGGAAGGACTTGAGGACTTGAACGATGTGAAAAGGAGTAGACTCAAGTCAAGTGGAACAGAATTATTCTGATATTAGTGTAAACAAAGAAAATAAAACATACTGTTTTTTATGGAAACATAGTATCCTCCACAGCACTGATGGTCAGGGAGGGATGGGAGAAGTTTGCCACTGCAGCATGCAGGGTTGGTAGTATTTGTTAAACTAAAAAAACTGCCACCACAGCAATGATGATGTGGTTTTCTTGTGTAAAGCCGTCCACTGCAGCAAACCTGGTTGGCGTAAAATTACAAATATATAAATACTGTAACCCGTTTACCAAAGAAATTATAATTTGATTATTCAGGTGTATAAATTAAGCTTCAACGTGGAAAACAATTGCTAAACAACCCCCCAAAAATCTCAAATCATTAAAAAAAAACTACATTGCACAAAATATAAAAATGATTCAAATTAAATAAATGTACATGCACACACACAAAAAAAAAACAGTCCACAAAATATAATTCAAAAACTCTTCTTAAAGGGGGTTTTGTGCTCTCTGAAACACATTTGTATTTTGTCTTGAACTCGTCTATTTCATCAAGCAACATCAATAATATGTTAAGCGCCAAAAACAGATTTGTTGTGCCTTTGTTTACGAGGTACTCAGATAATGTTGGGTTTTGTCATAGACAAAGAAGGTAATTGATTTTGTAGAAACATGCAACTAAGACCCTTGTCCTTTTAGTCTGAGTGCATGTGTGTGTGTTAATTCATGTGACCTGAGATGTTCATGCCACTGAATATCGTTTGTGTAAAAATTCCCTGAGCTACAGTAACTTGGCTGGCATTCAATGGCACAAGGGTGGAAACGAAAGCAGATGACAAGTTAATCTGTTTAAAGAAATTAATCACTAAGATGATAATCATGCTCTTCATATGGAAGAGCTGTTTTTCTTTTTGTGTGCTTTTGTTTGTTAGTGTTTGCAGAAGACTAATATCCTGAGGGAGTACATAGAAAGAATGCATTCTCAACTTTAGATGAATTGCCAAAGCAAAAGACCTTTGATATCCATCTTGTTTTACACATGGCTTCTGTTCAGTAAGGGCTTTAATGTTTAATCATGGTGAGGTCTAGTAAAGAAAGTGCTGTATACAGGAGAAATGAACAATAATAAGAACAAAAAAAACTAATTATAATACATATATAAATATGCAGGCAAACATAGATATCCTAAACATCAGTTTCATATGGTAGTACTGTATGGTGTTGTATTTCTGCATAAAAGCATAATAAATAATGGTGAGGCTGAAAATAGGAAATACAGGTGCTGGTCATAAAATTAGAATATCATGAAATGTTGATTTATTTCAGTAATTCTGTTCAAAAAGTGAAACTTGTATATTATATTCATTCATACACACAGACTGATATATTTCACGTTCATCTACAAAGTATTTTTATGGTGATGATTATAACCGACAACTAATGAAAACCTAAAATCAGTCTCTCATAAAATTAGAATATCATGAAATGTTGATTTATTTCAGTAAATCCGTTCATAAAGTGAAACTTGTATACCTGTATTATATTCATTCATAAACACAGACTGATATATTTCAAAAGTTTATTTCGTTTAATGTTGTTTATAACCGACAACTAATGAAAACCCTAAAATCAGTATCTCATAAAATTAGAATATTGTGAAATGTTCAATATTGAAGACACCTAGTGCCACACTTTAATCAGCTAATTAACTCAAAACACTTGCAAAGGCCTTTAAATGGTCTCTCAGTCTAGTTCTGTGGGCTATACAGTCATGGGGAAGACTTCTGACTTGACAGTTGTCCAAAATACAACCATTGACACCTTGCACATGGAGGACAAGACACAAAATGTCATTACTAAAGAGGCTGGCTATTCACAGAGATTTGTGTCAAGCCCATTAATAGAGAAGCAAAGGGAAGGAAAAAAAATTGTAGAAAAAAGTGTACAAGCAATAGGGATAACTGCACCCTGGAGAGGATTGTGAAACGAAACCCATTCCAAAATGAGGGGGAGATTCACAGAGTAGACTGAAGTTGGAGAGTCAGTGCTTCAAGAACCACCACACACAGACATAATTATAATAATAATAATAATTAATTCAATTTATAACGCACTTTTCATTACTGAAAATCTCAAAGTGCTACACATATATTGAATGCTACACACATTCATAAACCGGTGGCGGCAGACTACCATGCAAGGTGCTTTCCAGTCCTACCGGGAGCAACTCAGGGTTAAGTGTCTTGCCCAAGGACACAACGACACATGGTGCGGGTCCCGGGAGTCGAACCGCCAACTTTCCGATCGGGAGACGACTGCCATTACCACTACACTACGGCCGCCCCATATATGCAAGACATGGGATTCAGCTGCCACATTCCTTGTGTCAAGCCACTCTTGAACAAGAGACAGCGTCAGAATCATCTTGCCTGGGACTGCAGCTGAGTGGTTCAAAGTTTTGTTCTCTGATGAAAGTAAATTTCGCATTTCCTTTGGACATCAAAGTCCTAGAGTCTGGAGGAAGAGAAGAGAGGCACAGAATCCACGTTACTTGGGGTCCAGTGTCAAGTTTCCACACTCAGTGATGGTTTGGGGGGGACCACGACATCTGCTGGTGTTGGTCCAATATGTTTTCTGAGGTTCAAGGTCAACACAGCCATCTACCAGAAAGTTTTAGAGCAATTTATGCTTCCTTCTGTTGACCAACTTTATGGAGATGCAGATTTCGTTTTCCAACAGGACTTGGCACCTGCACACAGTGCCAAGGTTACCAGTATCTGGTTTAAGGACCATGTTATCCCTGTTCTCAGTGGTTAATTTGAGCCGGATCCTGCCGGAACAATTATCCAGGAACTCTCTCATTTTGACCCGTTCTGTTCCGGCAACTCTTTGTTCGGATCCGGCAGCTCTGCCCCTAAAAGTCCAAAGTCATTGTGCATTTTTATTTTTAATTAAAAAATACAACGAGGGGAGACGTTGCCTTTAGCCCATCGGACCCAGTCTGTGGATGTTCCAGCTGCAGCATGCGTTGTGAACCAGCTACGGGCTTCTTTGAGGAGCAGGCGAGGAGCCTCTAGGTGGGAGGGGGTGAGGACGGAGGGACAGATTGTCACATTTACACACAGAGATTCTGCGCAGCATCCTTCTCTTCTCCTCCTCTCCAAATATTATCCTTACTCAGTGGGGCTGTGCACTGAAAAACACCTCTTCTCCTCTCAGACCCCCGAAACAGAAACAATCATTTATTCAACAGAATAAATAAAGGCCCTGCGACAGTGCACATTACGCACTGTGTCTCCAGACAGCTCTACAGAGCGCACACACCAGCAGGTGTCTGAACTCCTGCTACATTTCAGACATAATAAATTAAAAAAGCTTTCAGTAAAAATAAAAACACACACAAAGAGATAAGTGTTTGTTATTCATATTATACGTCACGTTTCAAAACAACTGCGCTAATCGTCAAAATAACAACAGCAATCAAAAT
>JBBPBX010007141.1:39669-52620 GCA_038048925.1 Garcialebias charrua | reverse complement strand
GTGCCACGAGACTGGAGCAGGAGCGGAGAAGAGTTCAGCTCAGAACCGTGAAGTGAGGGGAGGGAGGAGGGGGGTTTAGGACGCCTGACAGAATCAGAGCTGCTCATTCACACACAACCTACTGTTCCTCTCCAAAATAGGAATGTTACTAGCTGTGTTTTCATCAAGGTTTCCTGATGCGCATTTTGAAGTATCGCATCAGAAAAGGTGAATGGAAACGGCACGATTCGAATTAACTTCCTCTAATTCGCAAAAAAGTTGATACGCTCGCTTGAGGTGGTTTTGGGGTTTTTCGAAACAGAGCTGATGCGCAAAACGAGAGATGGAAACAGATTTGCCGACTCAGTTCTGACGTAGCGAACATTCACGTCATGTGACTGATCAGCTGTTTCCGCTGTAACATCGCTAAAACTAGTTGGCATGACAGAATAAATACAACTTGCCTGATAGCAACACAATCCGTGTATGGTTCGTTCTTTCGTTATTCCGTTTCAAAATAAAAACCAAATAACCGAACAAGCTTTGGTTATTTGGTAATTTCGTTTTAAAACGAAATTACAAAAACGGTTTTTAAACGGTTTTTTCGTTATTTCGTTTTTAAAACGAAATTAGAAAAACAGAAATTGCAAATATAAAAAAAGGGTGCGATTTGGTTTTTGCGTAAGTACAGTTGTTCTTTTAATTTGTAGCGATACCGGAAATGACGTACCGGAAGTCGCCAAAGAATAACAGCGGAGAAGAAAGACGGCATAAAAACAAACCATTCCTAAATAATAGGCAATGGCTGCACTTGAACCGTTTTCTGAATTGATTATCGAACTGTTTGAGAGAGGAAAACCACACTCTGAAATCAGTAATGTTTTGCGTCGCCATGGAGCTCCACATTACTCGGTAATGAGTGTCAGAAGGTTTTGTAAGGAGCACAACTTGTAAAGACACAACAACGTGTTGGACGCTGATTTGGAACGTTCTGTACTTTCTTCAGTTTACCAAGTATGTATCAAAGTTTATGGACAATATACTGCGATAAAATGAGCGAAACTTGTAAATACAAGCTAGCTGACGTTAGCTTTCTCTAGGAATTGTGTGTAAACATGGTGCGTTACAGTAATGGACCAGCAGGGGTCCTCTTGCAGGCCAAAAAATATATAAAATAATGAGAGAGGCATAATTATTAGACATTTACATTTATCTCGTACCTATTACCTTCACGTACCTATAATACATCCAGAATAAATATGTCATAGTTTTAATTTAGATTTTGGGGTAAACAGCAATTCAAAGTACTTCAAAATGCTAATTTCAGTTTGCTTATCTATAACTTCTATTGAAAATGTTGATTGATTAAACAAAAGTGTGTGTGTATATATGCTTACACACATACATACACACACACACACACATATATATGACCTCTATTCAAAATTCATATTTCATGTCCAGTGTTACAAAGAAGAAGTTAATATTTATTTGTTTGATGGCTGTTACTATTTTTTCCTGAAAAGGTGTTTATATATACAGTATATATATATACAATATATATATATATACAGTATATATATATATATATACATCTCGATCGTAAGCACCTTTTCAGGAAAAAATAGTAACAGCCATCAAACAAATAAATATTAACTTCTTCTTTGTAACACTGAACATGAAATATGAATTTTGAATAGAGGTCATAGAAAAGCAAACTGAAAGAGGCACTTTGACTTGCTCTTTTATACAAAATCTAAAACTGTGACATATTTATTCTTGATATATTATAGGTATGTGAAAGTAATAAGTATGGCATAATTGTATATTGTTTATAAATATGAATCTCATTTTCTCTCATTGTTTCTTGACTGCAGGGGCACTTTCTGTTTCTCTTATTGTAATGCACCATGTATGAGCCACACAAATCTTTAAGAGAGAGCTAATGTTGACTGGTTTGACCGCAGTACATCAGATAACATTTTACATTTGTGTGTGTGTTTGACAGGACCATCCTACGGACGGAAATTTATGACGGGATACTTGTCATCTATTGGGATACATGCTGGAGAAACCAGAGTCGGTAGGGTCTTAAGAGAGGTGCACCAGCCTTACCATCAGTTGTGACAACATGTGAGTGAATCTGGCAATTATATATTAAACAGTGTAACAACTCAAACACTGCTTTTTATAATAGATTAAAAAAAACATGTATCCACTTCACAGGAACAAACTCACCCACACCCCACTGAACAGAAGAGGATCTGCAGTGGAAGTGGTCTCCACCTACAAATACTTGGGTGTGCACTTGAATGATAACATCAGCTGGAGCAACAACACCACCAGCCTGATCAAGAAAGGTCATCAGAGACTCTACTTCCTCAGACGGCTGAGACGAGCTGGTCTGAGCAGCCCAGTCCTCACCTCCTTCTACAGGTGTGCAGTGGAGAGCATCCTGTGCTCCAGCATCAACGTGTGGCATGGAGGCTGCACAGAAGATGTTGGAGTCAGTCTCCCCACCATCACAGACATCTACACCTCCAGATGCAGGAAGAGAGCCACCTGCATCATAAAAGACCCCACTCACCCAGCACACACACTCTTTGACCCACTCCCTTCAGGACGGAGGTTGAGGAGCATCAAGTGTAGAACAACTAGACTGAGGAACAGCTTCTACCCTGAGGCTGTTAGACTCATGAATAAATAAATAATAAGAATAATCACTGTGAAATATCACATCATGTTGCTGCTGATCTGGTTCATGTTGCTATGTTCATTGTGCACATCTGCTCACACAGCTGCTGTTTGAAGTGATGTTTTTATGATATTAGTGCTTAGTGTATTTTTAGTTGATGTTTTTCTTAGTTCATATCTTAGATGTTATTACTGTTCTTCTTTTACATTTTGTTGTTGGATGTAACTGGGACCCTGTGTACATAATCTCGTTTCATCACATGAACCACATGTGGTGCAAATGACAATAAAGAATCTCTGACTCTGACTTTGTTATTTCTAAAATCATTTTTTCTCTCAAATAATGGAAAAAACAGACATTAACTAACAAAAATAGCAGCTAGAAAAAAAATTTCTCCAGTCATTTTTAATTTTGAACGAGATTTAGCCTACCAGAAAGCCTACACTTATCTTTGCAGGAAGTTTTCTTGTCCTGCTAACAGCTGCTTCCATCCTTTAATATTAGTAATAAAAATTATAAATATATATGATGTGTTGGTGGCTGACTGATAATTTGTATTATTATTAAAATTTGTATTTGGCAGGTTACATGACCAAATCTAGATTCTGTCAGCGATAAAAAAAATAAAAAAAGCTGTAGGTTCTAACACCCCACACAAGACCAGGTTTATTTTGTTAGTGGAGGGTTTATATTTATTTATCACCAGGAGTATTAAAATGAGTTATAACCGTGACAAGATAGTGTGGACTCGTTTCACAGAGAGATGCGCCTTGAACACGGTCGGATCCGCCTCTCGGGTGCAGTGCGCGCTCCCGACACAGGGGGAACTGATTACAAGCTGACACCCCACACACGTCAAAAATTAAAGCAAATACAGTAGTATGAATGGTTAGTGCTGGTTTGACGTGGGTGGTGGGGTGTCAGCTTCACGCAGCTCAGATTCTCACGGGGGAACAGAAATTCGCACAGCACCGGGAGTTCATTTCCGGTTCCGCCATAAGCTCCCGTGTTCAATTAACAAAATAAAAGCTCGTCTTTGGTTTAACCAAAAACCAAAACGTTCTCCTTTTTTTATTTTTGGCAATTCCGTTTTTCTAATTTCGTTTTAAAAACGAAATAACGAAAAAACCGTTTAAAAACCGTTTTTGTAATTTCGTTTTAAAACGAAAAAACCAAATAACCAAAGCTTGTTCGGTTATTTGGTTTTTATTTTGAAACGGAATAACGAAAGAACGAACCATACACGGATTCAACACATTCCTGAAATATTCTCTCCATTTTGCCGAGATGTGTGGTTCGGTTCCTGTTTTCAACCGCTACTTCCTGTTTACTGTAGACGTGCGTAACGCTGACGTCTGATGTAATGCCGATTTGCGTGGCCTGGTGGATTAGCATGAAAGCCAGTTGATGGAAACACTTCTGATTCACATTAATTTTTAAATTACATTTTTGCGAATTTTCAAAAATTCGCTCAAAATTCGAATTGAAAATAGATGGAAACACGGTTACTGTTACAAATGTAGGTAAATTTTGATGTATAACAATCTGTTAAAATACACCAAAATGCAGGAAATGGCATCTCTGTTATTCAAAATATTCTGTGAGAGGACCCCCCGGCCTGCTTCCCCCCACCCCCCACGCAAGTTGTCAGTTATAAATGGTAATGGTAAATGGTAAAGGAGCTTATTTATATAGCGCTTTCCAGCCCCCTGTGAGGAGCCCCAAAGCGCTTTACAATACCAGCCATCCACCCATTCATTCAGACATTCATACACCGGTAGTGGTAGCCTGCCTTGCAAGGCGCCATCCAGACCTACCGGGAGCAACTCGGGGTTAAGTGTCTTGCCCAGGGACACAACGACACATGGTGGGCGGATGCGGGATTCGAACCTCCAACCTTCCGATCAGGGGTCGACTGCCATTACCACTACACCACGGCCGCCCAGTTATAATCATAAAGATTAAAATAAACATTTGAAATATATCAGTCTATGTGTATGAATGAATATAATATATAAGTTTCACTTTTTGAACGGAATTACTAATATAAATCAACTTTTTCACGATAATTCTAATTTTATGACCAGCACCTGTAAAGTAGAAGTTGTTGAGATGAAAACAATCACCTGTTTGTCAGGATGAAAGCAGGATGTTCCACACATGCTGTAACTCACTGGACACTGCAGGTAGGAACATTTAAACCTTAAAACACCTGCTCTTTCTGAAGTCTTCCCTGAAGAGGATTTTACCCCTGCTGACCCATCGGTGCATGATCTCAGGGTCCGTCTTAAAACCTCGTAGCCCAGCATGATCCCACTGGGTTTGCCCGGATGGGACCAATTTAATCTCACCGCCCTGGCGGTGGCGAGGCAGAAAGAAAAACAGAAAAAGTGGTAGGTGTGTTTTTCACACTGCTTTCACACAATTGCAGACGTTTTCCATTTTCATATCCTTCAATACATTACAGTATTGATTATGTTCTTACTTTTTATTATTGACATCTTGAGCAGTTAATGAATCTGTCTTTCAACACAGAGTTAGAATTTTCTTTTCAAACACCAACGAGAAAAAGCCACAAACCAGAATGATAGACTATAAGATTACTTTAGCATGTAAATGTGAAAAAATAAATAGAAAATTAACTGACTGCAAAAATAAAGCTCAAATAACATTTTGTACACAGATTGTTTGGAGGCTTTTCAACAAAACATGCTCTAATATGACTCTCAAAACATCCATTAGAAAACATTTTCCTGCATACTCACTATAAAAGTTTTCACATGAAATTTACAAAGCACAGTTAGACAAACCCAATTTATTTGAGCAACATGAATTATTAGATGACCTCTACAACAAAAAGAATGACAACAGACATCCTCGATTATTACATAATTATAAAATGTGGCCATAGTTCTAAAAATGAAAACGTAAAAACATGCAGTACATTTGTATTACCTTGAACTGACAACTTGTGCAAGTGGAATTGCAAATTCAGCTGGAAGGTCCTCTACAGTGGTTGTCTTGGTAACATCACTCTGAATACATGCATAGACTGTACACACCTCCACCTGAAAAACACATTTCACCATAATGACCTAAAACCAGGGCTTAATTTGAGCCAGATCCTGCTGGAACAGAATCCAGGAACTCTCTTATTTTGACAGGGTGATTCTGGTAACTTTTTGCTAGGATCCGGCAACTCTCATATGGACAAATATGACTGTCTTGAATGAATAAAACTTATACTGGATATGTAAACTGAAAATAATTACCGGTACATGAATACAAATTTTAACACAACAGCATATGATCTGCGTCTTCAAGTGAAACATTTTCGCGTCTACCCTTAAACGAAATCTCTGCCCCATAAACAGTGAAATGCTGGGCAGGCAGTTATCACAGGCATGAGCCCACAGGCAGAAGCAGGGCAAGAGTCTGGAGGTTTCACATGTGGAGTCGAACAAAAACAAGCAGGGACAGACTAGGTTCTGAATACAACTAACTACTGTACTGTACTTTTCGGTGTATAAGTCAATGTTTTTTTTACTAATTTGCATGTCCTGCAAAGCAACATATTTATGGATTTTTTCCCATATTTTAGACCCATTTTTTGACTCAGATATGACCGTTTTTCATTTTGGCAAAAAAATGGTGCAGTACCACTTTTGTCTGCTAGGGGGACACTTCCAGAGAGTACACCGACCGTTTCTAGCTCATGTGTCCAAAAAAAGCCTCCTCTGCTTGGACTGACTCTGTCGCTGCCCGGCCTCCTGCTCTGGAGGTAAGAACTATTAGCTGTGTTGTTAGCTGTGTTTTTTAGCAAGATAACGCATAAACCACACCGCGGATTTTCTTGAAACTTACAGAGCGTAATTATTTGGTGGTCATTTACAAACTGTTACCTGCAGAAGATGTTTAGAGCTTAAAAAAATCGCTCTTTTAGCATGTTGTTAGCAGTAGCTACCTAAACGGATACTATTTGCCTAATAACTCATAAACCACACCGCGGATTTTCTTGAAACTTACAGAGCGTAATTATTTAGTGGTCATTTACAAACTGTTAGCTGCAGAAGATGTTTAGAGCTAAAAAAAAATTGCTCTTTTAGCATGTTGTTAGCAGTAGCTACCTAAACGGATACCTACTGTTTAGATAAACAGCTCTTAAACGACTCAACTGACATTTTTTTAGGCTTACAGAGTGTAATTATATGGGTTTAATTTACAAAATGTTGCCCTGTATGAAATAAAATTTGATTTATTTATAATTTATTTTCGTAGTGCACGCGACCATTTGGAAGATGTCAAACCGAAACAATTTAAATCTAGCAGATTTGATCATTTCGTGAATTAATTAAGGAACGGTTAAGCTCAGGAACCCTTGTGCTATAATGTCAGCTAATAAATAATATTTTTTCTCAGCAAAGAAATAGTTGTTTTTACTGTGGTAATCTTGTAAAGTCCTTCCGTGCTGGCTCGCTTCTGTGGCTGCCATTTTCAGCAGGGCAAATGAGACGTTGACGCGTCGCGTAGCGGTGACGCATAATATATGCGACTTATAGGACGAAGCGGCGTATTTATGGATTTTTCCAATTTATTGACAATAATTGGACAAAGCGACTTATACACAGAAGCGACTTTTACGCCGAAAAGTACGGTAGTGTAGTGGACCTACCCAGGGTCAAATTAAGGTTTTTGAACTGTCCAGTGATGACCTTTACTGACCTCTCAGTAAAGCAAGACATTTACTACAAAATCATTCATTTAGCTATAATCTGATAACATAGTCACCAATAAGAGACTATTTCTATCTTTGATTTTAGGCTGATGTGATCAAAAGAATAACTTTTGTCATTTTCATGATGTGTGCTTTTAAGCTGTGTTATTCTGTGAGAGTTAAACTGTGTTCACTGCTGTGCCTTTCCCTAAACAAATCTCTCTCTGCTCTGGCTGTAACCTTGGGCCTGATAAGGCAAGTTCACTCCTCTCTTTGTTCCTGCTTTTTAAGTTCTAACTGTGCGAGAACGCTTCAGAGTTTTCTGGGAGCTTCAAAAGAGATGTGAACCCTTCCCAAAGAGCTGGGTACGTTTGGTCAAGAGCTAACGACCTGCGTCTTCAGCTAAGGACTGATAACAGGCTGTTATGAATCCACTTCGAATAAGCGTAACCTCAAACTTTGTTATTCCTTCCTGGAATAAATTATCTTGAGCCAAGAAACCACGACTGTCACGGCTTCTGCCGACGAAAGCGAGTATCACCGACACCGACAAGGTAAACACGTCTGGAGTCCAGCTTGGACTTGCGGGACCGACGACTCGTCAGTCCAAGGCTGACCACAGCTCTTTGCCAGAACCAAGGCGGACGTCTTAAGGTAAAGGAGCAGCTGTTTGCTTACTGGAGGTGTGATGATATCTTAGCTGGACGCGTACGGAAGAGTGTCATCTGGTTTCATAAATGCAAGATAAACTTCCTCTCTTAACCTCCCAATTCTTCTTAAATCTTTCCTCCTATTATTTCCCCTCTCAATCTAAGCTGGAAACTATATAAGCTGAAGAGCCCACAGACTAAATATGTTAACATCCAATATTGAAGTCTGTTGTGTTAAATTTAAGTGTGCTGACGTATTAATTTGAAAGAAAGTGAAATCATGTCAATCAAGTGTAATGGTGTTAATTTAGTTGATTTATTTTAAATAAATGGTAGTGTCGCCTGGCATACCAAACTAAGTCAATGTCCATTGTCACTTAATGGCTCTGTTTATTTATCCATCATAAAGATCACAGAAATATTGGGTAAACTGAAAAAGAACAGAATCCGTGAATTTACTATTCAATCTGAATAAGTAAATTAATTAAGGTAAAGAGGTCAGTATTAATATTGACTTCCTCGTAATTCTTACAGTAGTAATTGGGGGGGGGGGTGCTAACAGAAGCGGAGTGTTTACAAATGTAAGTAAATGCAGATGTTTAACAACCCGTTAAAATACAACAAAATGCAGGAAATCGCATCTAAATTATAAATTTTCAGGGGGAGGACCCGGCCCGCCCGCTATCTGTGTTCTGGCATCGATTGGTTATTTACAAATTAAGTCCTGCCTAAAACATAATACACACGCCTTTATGTCTGAGCTGTTTGACTGTGTGTACTGTACTTGTATTTTGTAGACTGTAAAAGGGAATAGATCCCTCAGCAGGTATGAGCCAGAGGTGTTGTCCACACTGCCATGAAAACGATTGTTAACAAAGATGTTGTAAGCAGTGACTGCTCCGTTGGGCCGAAGAGGAGGAAACCAGAGCACGCGGGCCGTGCTGCTGTTCACTGGAACCACTTCTGGAGCAGACATCCCTTCTGGCTCTGAAAGTGGAAAAAATAAAAAGTGACCTATGACAAAGTAAAAAAAAAAAAAAATTCAAATAAACAAAATAAGACCAAGAAACATCTTGAAGATAAAATCCACTAAAACATTTTTTGTTCCCTTTTTAGCAAATATAAAAGAACAATTCTGAAAAAAAAATAATTAAAAACTGATTGTTTAAAACGTTTGGCATAGTTTACATGAAATTTATTTCAAGAGTGGTCGAGCATATATATGTTTATATAACCCCATTAAATCTGGGATTTTAAAAATTCTCATAGCTAAACAAACAAACAAACAAACAAACAAACAAACAAAAAACTAAACCCCTTTGGTTGAATAAAGTATTAAAATTTCATGAACTAGACAAACATTTATATCTTTATATAAGCAATACAAATTTGAATTGTATAAAGCCAACTTAGCAACCATCATCCAACCATTCCCTTTACCCGCTTCTTTTTTCTTTTTTTTATCACTGGGTTACCGTTGACCAAATCCAGCTATCACTGTACGAGAGGCGTGGGACACCCTGGACATGTCTCCAGTCCATCACATGGACACATAGAGACAAACAAGAAAAACAACCATTGACTCCATCACTCACACCTAGGGACAATTTAGAGTTACCCATCAGCCGAACATGCATGTTTTTGGTCTGTGGGAGGAAACTGGAGTACCTCAAGAAAATTCACTCATGCACGGAGAGAACATGCAAACTCCACCCCGAAATGTCCCCTGCCGGGATTTGATCTGGCAACCTTCTCGCCGAGAAGCAACACCTACCAAATGAGCCACCGTGCCACATTAATCTATCACTTTTATAATTTTAATACTGAACTGCTCTCTTTTCCACAGAACATGATTCCAATGTATTTAATTTTACGAAATAAAGATTCTGCTTGTTGTCCTTTAATTATCTGAGAAAACCATACTTTCAAAATGTTGTATTGCTTAATAAAAGGATAGTTTCCTCAAATAATTGGGGAGGCCAAAAATTAATTTATGGTGGTCGAGGCCACCACTGACTCTGGTTGTGGATAAAATTGTTCCCATTCGCCAGCATCCGTCACATCTACCTCTGTTCTTATACACAGTGTAACTCCTACCCACCAAAAACATTAAGGTTTAATTGCACTCCCTGTTTAATTCCAGTCCAGAAAAACACTCATCTTGAAAGATTCAAATATTCATTATTCAAATCCCTCAGCGACAGGGGACATCGGTGTACTGCTTGTTTGTTGTTCCATTTGTTCAGTAGTGGCATCCTCTTTAGCCGTCAATCATAGTGCTTGATGCAGAATGACAACAAGAGCACAGCCACTGGGCTATAGTATTACTCATCTTTAAACATTTAGTTAAAATACTCAGATTGCACCCAACAGATGCAGTTACATCCATGTTTAAACTTGTAAAAATGTATGTGTTTGAAATTCAAATTTCCACTAATTCTGTTCAGGACTGTATGTTGGTGAAAAGGGGAGATAACCTTAGTAACTGTGTGTGAGCAGTGTTGCATTGATAATTCAATCTTGCAGTAAATGAAATGTAGAGCACAGGGCTGGGTTTAGGCAAGTGCACAACTGCAAATGAATCGGGTTAACTCCCCTTAGCTGAATGCATTTTCACTAAGAAAAAAAGATTCTGGCAGAGCAGCTCATCCTCATTTTTAGTTTTCCCAGAAATGACAATGAATCTTTCTTCCTCATCATACATGTACATGCATGAGTGAAAAACAAAATAAATAAAAGTAAAGAAAAGCATGTAGAAAAGTCTTTAGTAGTGTTTGGGGGAAAAAAAAGCTGTGTTGAAAAAAGTAAGAGACAAGGTTTCACCATAGACGTTAATAAGATGGGTGGATGGAGGGTGTGAGAAGGATAATTAGACCAACTTCATCTATTATTCTAAGTGAAAATGGACTCGGCGACAAGAAGTTAACCCAATTCATTTGCTGCCAATGCACTTAACTAAACTCAACCTACCGCTCTACATTTAATTTACTGCAGGATGCCATTATCAATGCAGTCCTGAACACTGAACACTTTACTCCACACACACACACATGCACGCACGCACGCACGCACACACACACACGCACACACACACACACACACACACACACAGACGTGTGTGTAAATTCTTTCCAATTAGTCCTGATGTTAGCATTGCCCTATAGATTGCAGGCCATGTTAGGACGGTTGGTAAGGTTGAGTTGCATTCGTAGAAATATATTCGGTCCCTATGATATGTGTGTGGGTGTGTGTGCGTGCACACTTTTACAGCTGTAAAATAATGAAATTACCTCAAGAGCCCTCTCAGTTAAACGAGCCATGCTTTGCCTTTAGCACCTAATGACTTTCTAATGTTTTTAATGCACTTTTTATTATACAGCTCAGATTAAAGAGAAGGAAAGAAGCTTCTGACATATGATTACACAGACAAAACTTTGAGAACAGAAAACAAAAAAAACAACAAAACATGGTTGTGCAGAGATGGAGGTGATGACAAAAATACAGCAACACAGTTCAGAAAGTGGCCCTGATTACGCAAGAATTGTTAGAAAGTACACTATGAAACTGAGTTGAAAGATAAAGATGAAAGAAAAGTGGAGATGATGGTGGATAGCTTGCTCAAATAAAGGTAAATAATAAAAAAATAATATAAAATTTTCTTTACTTGCTTCTCCCCGTGACGGGAGATGGGGTACACCCAGGGCAGGTTGCAAGCTCATCCCGGGGCCACACAGAGATAAACGAGACAAACAACCACTATCCCGAGACAATTTAGATTTACCAATAACCTTAAATGCATGTTTTTTGTCTGTGGGAGGAGAGTGCAGTACCCGGAGAAAACCAACCTACGAGTGCACGAGGAGAATGGGCAAACTCCAACTAGAAAGACCTAAGGCTGGGAGGTGATCCTGCGACCTTCTTGCTGAGAGGCGACAGCTCAAACCACTGCTCCACTGTCCAACTCTGATTTGTAGTGGAGTTGTGTGCGTGACTGTACAATAACTAATATAACAAAGTGCACTTCTACAGTTTTACTTCCATAGTGAATGAAATGGTGACCAGCTGTATTTGCCATACTGTTTGACAGGTAGAACTTGGCTTGTGTGTAATAATATTAACGTGAGTGCGGTTTGTCTGCGGTTATCAGCGCATGGTGCCAACAACCATTTTACAACACCTTGAGTGTACTTCACACACACTGTATCGATTTCATGCCTGAGTACATGATGTGTTTAACATCTCATGTGAATGAAATGATGTTAACCTGGATTGACTGCCAAGATGCATCATACATAATATTGTATACCGGTAAACACATTTCACGCATTATTACTCTATCTCACAGAATATTTTCACAAGTTTTAAACTTTAATAAGGTAAAACATACAATCTAAAAGTCCCTTACCCCCATCAGCTGTGGTGACATTAATTGTTGTTTTAGTTGTATTATGCGCTCCGTTGAACACCTGTAATGACACCCGATATGTGGTGGTGGGCCAAAGGTCCCTTATGACTGCTGATGTTATCTCAGGTCTATAAGCCATTTTCTGACTTGACTGGGGAGACTCCACTGTGAGAAAGAAGGTTTCCACCACTCCCTGCAAGTCGTGCAAAGCTGTAAAAGACATAAATAAATAAATAAAAAATAGAATGGATCAGTTGAAATCATGGCATAATTTTTGGCTAAGTTTCACTTTATGATTTACATCTGGAAACGCGTTACTAGAATACAGTAGTCGTTTATCACGTGCATCCGTACCCTGAAGCCAAACCCCGAAGTAGGAATAGTAGTACGAGTAGTAAGTAGTAGTTATCTATATCTATATCTATATATATATAGATAGATATATATCTATATCTATATCTATATATCTATATATCTATCTATCTTTATCTATATATATATCTATATA
>JBBPBX010007141.1:30922-39555 GCA_038048925.1 Garcialebias charrua | reverse complement strand
TATACAAACATACATACAGTATATACACGTAAAAATAGTGTTTTAAACCCTTCCTACACTCTTGCAATACGTATTCTAAATGGCCGGGGGGGGGGTCCCGTGGGTCCTCTCCCAGAAAATTTGGAATAAAAGAAATGCCATTTCCCGCATTTTTGTGTATTTTAACAGGTTGTTAAACGTCTGTAAACATTTGATTACATTGATTAAAAAGAGGTCTCTCTTGTAAATGACAAGGCTCAATGAGACTAACATTCATTCAACCTTTATTTGTGATGTTTCAGTGATTTGTGATTGTTTGATTTGTGTGATTTGTGATTGTTTATGTGTTTCAGTGTGATTTGTTTGATTTGTGTGATTTGTGATTGTTTCTGTGTTTCAATGTTTAGATGTTTACTGTTGCACCGAGGGACTGAGAGAAACGCAATTTCGGTCCTGTGTATGTCCTGTACAGTACATATTGCAGATCTGACAATAAAGTTGACTTTGACTTTGACTTTGACTTTGACTTTGACATTGAGCCTCGAAGACTCATTTACAAGTGAGATCTGTTGGACAGACAATAAAAGTGGTGAAAAATGACACATAGGGTTTGGAGACAAAAAAAATCCCTAACACACTTTTGACCTCTGTTTGAAGGTCAAAAATGTGGTAATGAAAAAAAATCCTCACACACAAGCATATAGTGACACCGACATTACGCAGAGGGCTGGGAGGGGACTCAAAGNTATATATATATATATATATAGTAGGGATGTGCGATATGGCCTAAAATTCATATCACGATATGTATTGTGAAGGGTGGCGATAACGATATATATCGCGATATGTTTTTGGTATAAAACTTGCAATAGGAATGAAAAAAAAGCATAGGGTGTCCTTTTGCCATAATTTATTTTGAAAACTGCTATACCACAAAATAATCTCTATTAAGAAAATTTCACTACTAGGTCCAGAGAGTTTTTAAATAATTAACAACTCAAGCATTAGGCTTCTTTCTTGTAGTGCAAAACAGTGCAAAATATATCTTGTGTAGTTTTAGCCATAAGTTTTAAACTAAAGAATATGTTGTTAACTCTTAACAGTTTCCAATATTGTCACTTAAGAAATGAACAGTAACAGAGCAGCATTTTACACTGAAAACACTTCACCCTCCAACCCTCTAGTGGGCGTCTCCTTCAGCTTTAAGGAGAGCTGACAAGGCAACCAGTTTCCTCTGTGGCTTTGACCAGAGGGTCTCGCAGTAAAATCACACAACACAGCGTTCTGTTCACAGATCAGAGGGCAGGTTTCTCTAAAGCTGACCAACGCTTACTTTAACTTTCGACAAAAAAAAAAAAAAAACTTTCAACAGAACACAGCGTTTTGCGCATGCATCCGAATATGGCAACACTACGGCAAGCCGGACGTAGTAGTTAGCTTATAGCTTCGCTACTTAGCACTAAAAAAAAACTTTAACACCACTTACATACAGTTTTCAACACAAAAAATGTAACGATTAACTCTGACAACTCTGATTGTACACTTCAACACCACTTATGCACAGTTTTAAACTAAAAAAAGTAAAGATTAAATCTGACAACTCTGATTTTGCGGTTAGCCGGTAGAAGACAGATCTCTATCGTAGGCTAAATTTCTATCGTTTCTACCGTGTACCGTTTATATCGCGCATCCCTAATATATATGTGTGTGTGTGCTGTGGTCAGTCACAGTTGTTTTTTTAAATAGATAAAAAAATATAATAATCTGTGAGTTTATTAATAAATCCAAGATAATATCTTTCATATCAGCTGACATACTGATTTATAACAAAAAATGATAAAAGGTAAAACAAATAATTTAAAGACCAAAAACCTTACCCCATCCATGAGCCATTAAGTTTATGTTTTGGAGTGAATATTTCACTATCTAGATGGTAATCTAATGCAGTGTAGAAATGTTGATGTAGTAAAACATCCTAAAGTTGAAGCTGCCCTGTCAAAAAGGGGCTGAAATTAGTCAAAGCGTATGAGCAACAATTATCAAAAGTTACTGAACGTATTTAGTCGTCGCTGCACAGTTACATCACACCACATATTATAAACAAATGTTCACCACATGAGATAATTTTCCTCAGTACTGTACTGTAAATATATAAAGATTGGAATTTTTGTCCAATTCATAATTTTTTACCTGACCTTGTGAACACTTAGTACTGCACATTTATTTGTTAATCTAATGTGTGCTCATATGTGCTTATGTTTTTGATCCTGTGAAAAGAAATTTGCGTCATCAGAAATAGACCTCTGCTTAGTGGAGTGTGTATGAATGTACTGAGGAGATGCAGTAATCTTACAAGGTCGTGTCCAGTTGACTTGTACAGCTGTGTGATTGATAGCATGAGCAGACAAAGACGGTGGGTTGAGGGGAACCCCTGCCATGGTCACCGCAGTCACAATCTCCCCTGAAGTGTCGCCCACATCGTTAGAAACCACTAACTGGTAATGGTAACGGGTGAATCTGCAAAGAGACAAAGACATGTTCATGTTGCAAATACTTCCAGTGATCTTGATCTTTTCAGATAAATTTTACTTACAAACTCTTCATGATATTAATTGATTTGGGTCTTTATTTTAATCTTTACCTTAATAATATGAAATGGTAAATAGACTGTACTTATTAATGACTTTGCAGCTTATCAAGATACTCAAAAGTGTTTACTCTACAATCTGTGTCCTCATTTACCCGTTCATAAAGCACTATACCATATCTATACAAATAATAATCAGTGCTCATACACCAATGGGACACACATCGGAGACAATGAGGGGTTCAGTGACTTGTCCAGGAACACTTCAGAATTTGACTGCTTGTGGAATCAAATCCCCAACTCTCTCATTGGAGGACGACTGCTCTAACCACTCAGCCACAGCTGCCCACTTAAATTAACTTGTTTTTAACAGGAAAAGTCAGTGAGATAAAATAAAAGTATGTTAGAGACCCCCGCCAAATTACAAAAATCAGTTTACAAGTTATAATCATAGTGTCACATAATTATATGTATACATAAATGCATTATAAAATCACAGAATTGCAGGACATTTGTTGTCAAAATAGATGACTTAATCTAAACATGCAAACAATTTTTAAGCTAGTATGAAAACTGGTTTTCAAATTGTGCTCAAAGAACACAATGCAGTCCAAGGATTTAAAAGCAAAGACTTTAACATTGCTGTTTACAACAATAATGAAAAACAAATAAATAAAACAATCAAATATGATTTAGTTAGAATTAGAATACTATAGAACAATATACAAAAACACCCAAAACAGTTTAGCAGGCACAGAGAGAAATAAAAATGCTTCTACCAAGTGCTAAACTGAGATTAAGGGATGCTGTGTGAAAAACAATTTAATTCTTTGGGATATTTGCTTAATGTATCTTTGAGCGGTATTAAAAGATCGGCATCAGCAGCAGCTCTCCGATCGGCTCTGCACACACTGTTTGCTGCTGTGCTGCCATTTGCTCTAGAGCTCATTTCGGTAATCTCACCTGCTTAGGCCTTTATCTTGGTAGAACAATTTGGTGCCGGAGTAAACACGGAGCCAGTGATGGAGATCTTCAGAGGGGGGTGAGGAGGTGGCTGTTGCTGCAGGGACTATAGTAACGGCTAGGGGCTGGTGGGTTTTACGTCTGAGCAACTTGTATCTGAGGATGGAATTTGAATAAAACAAAACAAACACACACGGTTTGATGTTAAGGAATCCATTAACACACAATGCCTGTACTTTGTGCAGCGTACACACACATGCAGACACTCAAACTTGCACATCATTTCCAACTGACTCTTATCACTCGTTTCCTTCTCTTGTGTTGCTTTTCATCATCTCTATTCTTTGCTTCCACTGTATCTCATCCCTCCCTACGCCCCTTTAGCCAATGTTTTTCTGTGGGGTTTGTTGTTTTCCTTTACCCACAGTGATGCTAATTGTTCTTGCAACTGTTGCGTGGGAGGAAGGTGGAAGAGAAGAAACATTAAATGGAAAGCACCTGGCAGGAGAGCTATGGAACAGACCGGAACCACATACGTGGAAACAAACATTAATAATAAGCAGTGAGTTGGTTGTTTCTCTCATGCAGACACCCCCTGCTGGCTTATATAAAGACCTCCTGCGGTATTCTGTTTATTTTTCGACCACACCCTCACCTCTCCGCGCTCTGTATCCCCACATGGTCCCTATAAGGAAGGGCCACAAGAGCGGGTGGAATGATTCTTTACTTACCAACCCTAAAAGCTACTCGCTATGAATCAAAACAAATATTAATTTTTTGGAATGGTTTACAGCTCATTTTCAGATGTTTTTGCATGAGTTAAGCAAATTTTCAAGACAATTTCGTAACGTGGAGGACCATACTGTCATCGTTATAACATTTACAAGCCATTGCATTTACTTTGTACCTGAACCTTTATACTCTCACGGAACATCCTGTGTTGTATTTTAGTTGGTAGAAATGAAGAGCAAAATGTGTCTAAGCATTTCTCTGTGGAATTGTACTTGATTTATGAAGTATAAAAACTGCTTCTGTGCCCTTGCAGCCTTGACACATGCTGTTCGGTTATGACTGTTTAATTTTCCCTCAGATAAATTTGTTAAAAGTTCCTGACTCCTCTTTTCCACTGACATTTGAAGATAAACTAAGCACCTTTTTACAAAGGTCAAAAGGATTGTTGATGGGAGCGATATGTTTCAATTAAGGTGGGTAATTTATCAATCCTTGTGCTTGAAAAACAAAGAGTATTTTTCATAGAATACTGAGCATCATGCAAGCACAAAGCAACGGAAATATATCAGTAATATTTCTGACATTTATAAAGTTCTGAGAAAGCTCTTTTTGAAGCATACAAATACAGCGAGCATGTCCCACCCCGTTCGACAGTTTTCTTTAGTAACAGTTTCAAGACAGAACAGTTCATATTTCCTGGAATGTGACAAAGGGTTTCACACATTTTCAGTGTCTCCATCTTTGCAGCTACACATAAGTTTGCCTACCTTCGGGGCTCATCCACCCCTCCAATCTTGCTTCAGATTACTGACATTAGGCATTCCATTCCTGACACATATACTCCAGATTGTTTTTAATTTCATTGCAGAATCTTCAGTGCTACATGTTGAGGTCTAATCAGCAAATATTAAGACTCAGAATGTCTTCCATTATTGTCCTTTGGCTGTTAAGAGATGTGAGATGCTATGCCAGCTGATTTGTATTGGATCGTTTGATTTATGATCTGCAATGTTTTTATGTTTTTCGTGTTGTACTTCATTGTCTGTGTTGCCTGTTGCGTGTTTGTTTTGTCCAGCACTTTGGTGTGGACTTGTTCCTGTTTAAAGTGCTTTATAAATAAAATGGTATGGTATGGTATGGTATGTTCACCATAGCAAGTAAATCCATCCATCCATCATCTTTACCCACTTCTTTCTAGTATTGTAGTACTTGAGACAGGTCTTGGTCTTGAGACCGGTCTTAAGACCACTTTTTGATGGTCTTGTCTCGGACTTGATCACATTTGGTCTCGGTCTTGTCTTGGTCTCAGACAGTGAGGACTCAGGATTTTATTTCAAGACCACAACTGTGGAAATATCACTAAATTGCCTGAATATTATCCAGTTTATTTGTTAACATTTTTGTTTTTATTTGATGCAAAACGTACTTATTCAAATCCAAGTGATAATGTGACTCTAGTACATTTTTTGTTACTGCTCTCACGCCTTCGCGCTCGTCACTCCCAGTGTTGCCAGATTGGGTGGTTTACTGCTAACTGGGTGTTCCCTTTCATGTTCTCTCGGTGCAACATACTTGCTATGGGAATTGCCAGTGGTGGGCCCCCAACCGCCAGGGAGCGCTAATGCGCTAATCCTCTTATAGCGTAGCTAAATAATCTGTTAGCTTTACAGCGGATTAACTAACTTTTATAATTCATACGCGGATTTGCGCTATTTTTATTTAAAATGCAGTACCGCTAATAACTAATTATCTATCAGTAAAACCGAAAAAACTTATTTACACGCCCGGACAACGGCTAACAGAACATATCCTGTCAGCACAAGATGTGGTCCGTGACAAAAAAGCGTCCCCTCAGTCTCTTTACTAGAGCGAGCGCTCTCAGTTAGCAGCCAGTGTGTTACTCTGCAGCCTTATTGCTTGTTTTCGAAGAGTCAGACGAAGAGTTTTTAACATGGAGGGTGAACTTATGGATGTTTCTCAGCGTCTGGATTTTTAAAAGTATTTCGCCACTGCCCTCTTCAAAATGGTGGCCACGACGGCCACAGAAGATAAGTACTTTCCATGAAAACACGGTAAAAACAATTATTTCTTAGCTGAGAAAAAATATATTTCTTATCTGACTTTATAGCACAAGGTTTTTCTGAGCTTAACCGGTTCAAATGGTCAAATCTGCTGGATTAAAAAAATTATTTCGCCATTTGTCGTCTTCAAAATGGCGGTTAGCGTGTTAGCATTAGCGTCAGCTAGCATTGGTAATACATAAGTGCTTTTGAAATTGTGGACCTAAATAAACCAATAAGTGCTTTAGAAATAGCGGAACAATTTTTTGGATTAGCGCTACCCAGCACTGGGAATTACGCCCCCGCGCGATTACCTGAAGGAATACACTCACGCCTTTACGGCTAGGGGCGTCACCGCCGTGCCAGAGGCCCCGCCCTCTGGTTACTTAAGTGGCGTGCGCCCCTCCATCTTCCTCTTTTTTGCCCTTCACCTCGCTTAAACCTGAACCTACCTCTTCGCAGGACTTCTCTGGTGCTTTCATCACTCATTCGAGGTGAGCTCTCTCCTTACACAGAGCGCACAGAGAATTATTGCCTGCGTACTGCTGGACTAGCAAGCCTAGTCCAGCATTTTTCCACCTAACCCCAACGTTTTCTCTCCTCTCTCTAAAGATTGCTTCGCGACGGCGCTAACTACGCCATAAAAAAAGGAGGCTGCCTTGCTACGTCAAGCTAGCGGGCTGGACAGAGAAAGCAACACGACGGAGGAGACATCTCAAGAAAGAAGAAGGAAAATTCTGGAAGGACTCGCTCGCCTCGTCTCAGACAGAATGGCTCCGGAGAAGGGAAAGCGGAAAGCAAAACTTCCAAGGAAGACCACCGCGGCGGCGAGTCCCACCTCGCGCGCCTGTCCAAGTGGCTGTGGTTTTTATCTCGCAGCAACAGACACCCACAAGGCCTGTCCAGTCTGCCTGGGAATGCTTCATGCAAAAACTGCGCTGGACGCACCTGATTTTTGCCCACACTGCAGCATCATGATGGATGCGGTGCTACGGCATCGGGTCGACCGTGTCGCCAAAGCCATGGGGACCTAGGCCACGTCTGCGGACGCAGACACCACGGAGCCTCTCACCCCCACACCGGAGTTGGAGAGTATGGCTCTACACGACAGCACGCGGGTCGAATGGGGTGACACCCCCGACGCGCTGGCCAACATGGAGGACCTGACTGTCGAATTCGACACCCGGGGTATGATGAACGACGACGAGTTATCCATCTCGGCCTCGGGTGAATTTTCAATGGAGGAGGCGGACGTAGAGGTGGAGGATCAGGGTGACGCACTCGCCCAGACCCCCCTACCCGCGCTCCCGGACACGGACTCTTCCATCCCTGCTCTGTTTGAACTGTGCCACAGAGCAGCGGACGCACTACAAGTGCCTTGGCCTGAACCCCCTCCTCGCCAACAGGTTACGAGGCTAGCGGGAAATTATTTTTATTCAAAGCAGCAGGCTACCACGAGGCAGAGGATGCCTGTGTTCCCAGACTTCCTCACGGAACTGACACGCACCTGGACTCACCCACGAGCCCCTATGCTTCTATCCCTCTCACAATTTCTTGACGTGGACGGGATGGACGAGGTGGGTTTAGATAACGTGCCTCAAATCGAGGACACTCTGGCATCTCACCTGGCCCCAAATTCTTCAGGAACAAAACCAACTCTCCCCAGCAGGGCCTGCCGGGCCTCTGCGTCTCTCCTCGAGAAATGCTACAGGGCTCAGGGACTCATGGCGCGCGCCATGAACGCGTCCGCGCTGATGCAAGCCTACCTGGCAGAAAAGCTGCAGCAGCTTCAAGTGGCAACGGACAAGCAGGCGGCTGCCGAATTGCTGGAGGAAGCCCGCAGAACAACTGGCTTCATGCTCCAATTGATGGGGACTGCTGCGGTTGCTCAGGGCAGAGGGATGGCGAAAGTGGTCATTGCGACCCGCCATCTCTGGATGACACTGACGGACTTACCCGAGGGACAAAAGGTGCATTTTCTCCATCACTCGATACAGCCGGAAGGGCTGTTTGGAAAGGCTTTGGAACGGATTCAAACAAAACTGGACCAAAGACGCAAACATGCAGAGGCTCTCCGGGTGGGCATCCCTCGTAGAAGCTTCGTCCCCCCAAGAGACAATGCGGGGGGAAGACCTACCCAGTCCAGGCACCACTCGACGACGTGTGCCCCACCGCAAAAGTGGCCAGCGTACGAAGAGGAGCCCAGGCAGAGACCCCCGTCGTGCCCTCCTCGTACCGAGCACGCCTGGAGCAAGAACAGGTTTGTCCCTCGCCAAATGTCCAAACACAGGGCCTCTTCGGCAAATCGCGAC
>JBBPBX010007141.1:23422-28422 GCA_038048925.1 Garcialebias charrua | reverse complement strand
GTAAGTCGGGGACTACCTGTATAGTATATATATATATATATATATATATATATATATATATATATAATAGCTTGGTCCGCATTGCCGGCAGTAAGTCAGGCTCGTTTCCGGTAAAAGTTGGACTCCGCCAAGGTTGCCCTTTGTCACCGATTCTGTTCATAACTTTTATGGACAGAATTTCTAGGCGCAGCCAAGGTGTTGAGAGGATTTGTTTTGGTGACCTTAGAATCGCTTCTCTGTTTTTTGCAGATGATGTGGTCCTACTGGCTTCATCAGTTCGTGATTTACAATTTTCACTGGAGCGGTTTGCAGCCGAGTGTGATGCGGCCGGGATGAGGATCAGTTCCTCCAAATCCGAGGCCATGGTCTTGAGCCGGAAAAGGGTAGCATGCCCTCTCCGGGTCGGGGAGGAGGTCCTGCCCCAAGTGGAGGAGTTTAAGTATCTCGGGATCTTGTTCACGAATGAGGGAAAACTGGAGCGTGAGATCGATAGGCGGATAGGTGCAGTGTCCGTAGTGAAGCGGGCGCTGTACCGGTCTGTCGTGGTGAAGAGAGAGCTGAGTCAAAAGGCAAAGCTCTCAATTTACCGATCGATCTACGTTCCCACCCTCATCTATGGTCATGAGCTTTGGGTTATGACCGAAAGAACAAGATCTCGGATACAAGCGGCTGAAATGAGTTTTCTCCGCAGGGTGTCTGGACTCTCCCTTAGAGATAGGGTGAGAAGCTCAGTCATCCGGGAGGGACTTGGAGTAGAGCCGCTGCTTCTCCACATCGAGAGGAGCCAGTTGAGGTGGCTCGGGCATCTGGTTAGGATGCCTCCTGGACGCCTCCCTGGTGAGGTGTTCCGGGCATGTCCCACTGGGAGGAGACCCAGAGGAAGAGCCAGGACGCTGGAGGGACTATGTTTCTCGGCTGGCCTGGGAACGCCTTGGGATTCCCCTGGAGGAGCTGCACCAAGTGGCTGGGGAGAGGGAAGTCTGGGCCTCCCTACTTAGGCTGCTACCCCCGCGACCCGACCCCGGATAAGCGGAAGAAGATGGATGGATGGATGGATGGATGGATGTTTTTGCTACTTTTCTATTGTTTATTGTTTAATGTATGTGTTTCATTGGCCTCGAGGCTCAATAAGATTTACCTGACTAAATAAAGGTTGAATGAAAAAAAATAAAAAAATAAAATTCAGTGTAACATTATTTTTGATCAAAGCTTGCCCCCCCCACCTACAGAGCAGTCTCTGGTGAAAACAACTCTCTCTCTCTGTAGAAGCAAGTTGGAAATGCTGTTGGAATGTGTGGTTAATTTGTGGGGGATGTATGTAAATGAATGTTCTTTGTGTCTTTTGTTTTGACCTACTGGAGAAGATTATGCTGGGAGAAGATTCTCAGGAGGGGATGTTTACCCAAATACAAAGATATCCACCCCCAGGCTCATGGAAGAATTGTCATTTTGACAAACTCATGGCAGTTCTAGTGTTTTTTTTTTTTCCTGGGTTTGCTAGTGTTAAAAGCTTACCGCAATGGGATTACCTCCGAACAGTATGGAAGTTCCAAAAAGCTTTATGGGATTATAATTTTGATATTTCTTTTCCACTTGCTGGATTACTTCAAGATCAAAGACAGTTCAAGGTATCCTTTCGTGTTGGACCTGTTGGCTTTGATTCTTATTCGCCCCAAATTCGTTATTTTGGTTTCACTTTGGATCAAAAAGGAGAGATACACTTAAACACGACAGACGCTCACTTAAAGCTACAGTATGTAAGATTGTAATGTAGTCTGTAACTTTTCAAACAATATATTTTTAACATATTTCTTCACTCAGTCACTATCTACTGACAAACTGATGTTAGACAAAGTAATCTCTGAAAAAAACTATAGTCCCCTTGCTTCTCTATCAGCATTTATAAAAACACTGAAAACACAGAGTGACCAGGACACTGACAGCCAATAAAAACAGAGTTTGTAACCAGCCAATAAAAACCAAGCTTGAATTCGAATCAGCCAATAAAAACAGAGCTTGAATTTGAATTTTAACAGACCACAAGGGGGCAGTGCCATATATGGCTCTGAGGGGGAGGGATCAGAATGCTTTGCTTGTTGAAATTTTTTCTAAGTGCTGATGTTCTACAGAAACTGCAGACTCCACCTTTAAAGTTCCAAACCAGTTTAATTAATCATAAGTTAAAAAGTCACAGAATACATTTGTTCTATTTCTAAAATCCATTACATTTGTTTAAAAACGTGGACAGTGAGAGAAAAAGAGGAAAAGGGAGAGAGGGGGAAGGAGAAGGGAGGGAGAGAGAGGGAAAAAGAGAACATACAACCTGATCCGTGGGCTTGCTTCTGCCTTGTCTGTTGGAGGATGGAAACTTTTATACTCTTCTGTGGGGGTTGCCTGCTTTAAACTGACAAGAGGAGTTTTGTTTCAGAGACTGTTGTCCCCCCTTTACTGCCAGAAGAAACAGGAAATACCACTGCCTTCCCTCAGCTTGCTCGGGTCTCCCCAGGCCCCAGGGGGAGGGGCACCGACACATCGATGACTAAAATAAATGTACATTTATTGCTGAGTACTTATAAACACGCACACTCTAGTAGACCACTAAATGACCAATTAGTGTAACTGGACATTAAATTACATTAAAGATCATACCCTACACACATATTTAGAGCTGTTCTTGTTACTTTCTAACTGAACAAACATGCAGGGTAAGGAGGCCTTCAGTAGATTTCCTCACAACTATATATCTTCAAAGTCGTAAAACTGACAGGACAAAGAGGCACCAGCTATATTATCATCCCCAAGCCTCACCAGAACAGATCTGCCTGTGTCCTTTAGTAAATCTTTATCACTCTACAAAAGAAACTGATCATTTGAACACCGTATGAAAAACCCCTTCGAAATAAATGAAAACACGAAGACAAATATATTTTTATTTCACAACAATCCCCCTTTGGACCTCATTCTGCTGAGGTCCATCCCAAAAGAAATAAAATCACACACCTAATAACGCAGCTAAACGCATATATTCACAATATTCAATCAGTTCTTTTCAAAATCCTCCAAGTTATAGTTTTTTAACAAAAACAGTTGTCGCATCACTTCAGGATCCCGTTTTTCCAGAGTGGACGTGATAAGTCTAACCGTCAAAGACCTTAAACAAGGCACGCAGCAGCACCCGCAGGTTATAAGTATGCCTAAGAAAATAGCCAATGATACCATTATAGATACAAACACCTGTTTCCAGGGACCGAAGATCTTTATCAGCCAATTGTCCAGTGGGTCGTCCAGACCCGAATGAATTTATTAATATGCAAATTGTAGAATATAAGGAAATATATGCAAACTATGAACGATAATAATAGTAAGCGCTTAGGATATTGCAGAATTATGAACCTTGAGTTCCCAAGTTCCTCCTCCAGCAGCAAGGCAGTTGTCTCCCTTGAACACACAAAAATAGAGAAAGAACACCAGATTTATATCACCATCACAGAAACATTAATATACTTTTTGAATTTGCCACACGTACTCAGGGGCATTCCCCTGGCTTTGCTCGGGGAATGTCCTCCTATGTCCCCGAGTTTTCTTCGTGTTATGTGAAACTCTAATATGTAATGTTTTTATCGTTCTAGGTGTCTGTTCTATGTGTGCATGTTCCAGCATCGAGTGGCCCCATAAAACAGAGTCCTTCTGGGCCTCGCACGCAACTTTACTCGACTACTTTGGGTCTATCAAGGCATGAGAGTTCGAATGCGACCTCTTCTTGTTGTCCAGCCCAATCCTTTAGCTCCTTCCTGGTTCACGGGCTGGAGCACACTGAACCGTGTGGATCCCCTGGCATTGACACGCACTGCCTGTGGTGTGCGTTCAGCGACCCCACACGGGTCCTTCCTGACCAGGGCTGTCTGGTCTTGCCTCCCCGGGACTCCGTTGAGAAAACCCCCTCAGCTGGAGCATTTCCAGGAACCACCTATCATAAACAGAATGTGCCACAACAAACAACACCCAATAAATTATAAATCAGTAGTACAATGAATGATTCATGCATGTTAGTTGGGTTTGGAAGAGACTTAATCTTCATTAGGGTTAATTATGAGTAGTTTTAAGGCGGTTCATACTTACAAAAATACTGTACCTTTTCACTCAGCTTATAGCAGAAATTACACACATAACAATAACATCACAAGCGGCGGCAGAGCATAATTAAAAAAATAACATAGCAAGCGGCGGCAGAGCATAAATAGCCTATATGCCACGGGGGGGCGTGACGTACTTCCGGCAAAATGCAACACCTACCCGCCACTTCCGGTTCCCATCCACCTCCGTTGTTGCTAGCGTTAGCTCCTAGTAGCAAACCATGACAACGAGCCGAAACGGGAAGCGGCCGCGCGCTACCGGCACTACACGTGAGTACCGTTGTGTCCGCCCACCGGTGGGAACAGCTGTTCCGCGGGGGGGTTTCGGCGAACATTTATCGCGGCTATCCGTAGGGGGAACGTCGCCATAATTTTATATGGTTTTATATGTGTATAGAGTTGTTATTGGTGTGTATGCTGATGTTTTATTAATTGTATTTAGTCATTTATGTTCGTGTCTTTCCCGCTAACCGGAAGTGCGCCGTCTGTGTAATGACTGCGGAGGTGCTGGAACGGAAGCCCGTGGCATATAGGCTATTCTTCACTTGTTTCAACATTAACTTGATGTGAAATGTCTCCACCTGCTGACAATTTAATGCCATAAAACTTTGACCTGCATCCATCCATCCATCCATCCATCCACCCATCCATCCATCCATCCATCCACCCATCCATCCATCCATCCATCCATCATCTTTACCCGCTTCTTCCTTTATGGGTCACGGGTATCCAGCAGTCACTGTGCAAGAGGTGGGGGACACACTGGACATGTCTTCAGTCCATCACAGGGACACAAAGAGACAAACAACCATTCACTCACTCTCACTCTCACTCACTCTCACTCACTCTCTCTCTCTCTCTCTCTCT
>JBBPBX010007141.1:4434-22982 GCA_038048925.1 Garcialebias charrua | reverse complement strand
AGAGACAATTCAGAGTCACCAGTCAGTCTAACATGCATGTTTTTGGACTGTGGGAGGAAACTGGAGTACCTGGAGAAAAACCCCACATGCACGGAGAGAACATGCAAACTCCACCCAGAAAGGCCCCCGGACCTGGATTTGAACCAGAGACCTGCTTGCTCAGAGGCAGCAGCTCTACCAACTGATCCACCGTGCAAATACAGTGACATTTAAAAGTTAATAAAATGAAATGTGTTGTCACTTTTATTTCTGCAGCATATTGAACACAACAAGGTGCTTCACACGTAGTTGGTTAAAAACCAACTGGATAAAATAAACTCAAATAAAAATCAACAAATGCGTTAAACTAAATTTTAACCAAACTAGAAGAAGAAAACTTCCCAACATAAAAGCCCCAAGAGACTCAGACTGAACTTTAATTCATAGTTTTCATTTATAAGACTTGAGAGTTTCCCAAATATTACTTTAGATTTAATGAGTTGTCTTCAACAGTGGTTTGTCTCTGCCGTGGAGCTCAGACTGGTGACAAACTCGGGCAACAGTTGCTGTATGCTCAGCCTCTCCATCTCACTTGCTGATCTTGTAGCTCCTTCAGAGTGGTCCCAGGTGTCGGTTTCTCTCACTATCCTCCATCTTCATCACTCAGTCTGTGAGGACGACTTGCTCTTGGTAGATTTACACACATTCCCATATTTCTTACATTTCTTGTTGATGGGTATAACAGAACTCCTGGGGATGTTTTGGACCTTAGAAATCCTCCTGTATTCATCTCCTGACTGAAAAGTACAAGAACTCGTCTTTGAGATTAATTAGGATATTCACCATAAAGGCAGTGAATGCTTATGCATATCTATCTATCTATCTATCTATCTATCTATCTATCTATCTATCTATCTATCTATCTATCTATCTATCTATCTATCTATCTATCTATCTATCTATCTATCTATCTATCTATCTATCTATCTATCTATCTATCTATCTATCTATCTATCTATCTATCTATCTATCTACTGTATCTATCTATCTGTCTATCTATCTATCTATCTACTGTATCTGTCTATTCTATCTATCTATCTATCTATCATCTATCTATCTATCTATCTATCTATCTATCTATCTATCTAATCTATCTACATGCAGTGTGCCCTCTTGTCCAGTATATGTCGGTAACGCGCTATTAGTGAATCACCATTAAAGCTAAACTATGTAACTTTGTAATGCAGTCTGTAACTTTTCAAACAATATATTTTTAACATATTTCTTCACTCTGTCACTATCTACTGACAAACTGATGTTAGACAAAGTAATCTCTGAAAAAAACTATAGTCCCCTTGCTTCTCTATCAGCATTTATAAAAACACTAAAAACACAGAGTGACCCGGACAATGACCAGCCAATAAAAACAGAGTTGTTTGTCACGCCCCAACCCACGCCCCCGCCTGTCCCAGCCTCAGCGCCGCGGCTCGTTCTCATTCAAAGGATTGCAAAGCGATGCAGGACTGTTTTGTATGTGACACAAATGTATTAAATATCCCTTCTTCATCCCAGAGCTGGACTTTTATTTTGTTTTTTTGCCAAAAGTCAAGTGATCGCTTCATCCTCCACTCACAGGAATGAGGAAATTGATTTGTCACGACTCACGAGCGAAATAAATCATGTCCAAAGTGGCTGGTGAAGCTCTGCTGATTGCAGGGTCTTTTTGTGTTGTTGGACGAGTGATTCATGGTTTTATTATATTTTTTAGGACATTATATCATCATATAACGGGCGGCCGTGGTGTAGTGGTAATGGCAGTCGTCTCCCGATCGGAAAGTTGGCGGTTCGACTCCCGGGACCCGCACCATGTGTCGTTGTGTCCTTGGGCAAGACACTTAACCCTGAGTTGCTCCCGGTAGGACTGGAAAGCACCTTGCATGGTAGTCTGCCGCCACCGGTTTATGAATGTGTGTAGCATTCAATATATGTGTAGCACTTTGAGATTTTCAGTAATGAAAAGTGCGTTATAAATTGAATTAATTATTATTATTATTATTATATAATCACATAAATTCGGAGCGCAGAGACAGGACATGTAGTGGGGGCGGAACATTCCAGACATTCCAGACATCGACTGACAGACATGAGGAAGTCACTAGCGAATTAAATCATGTCCAACGTGGCTTCGTGAAGCTCTGTTGATTTCTGCTGGTTTGTGTGTTGTTGGACAAGTGCTCTATGGTTTTATTTTTATTTTTTTAACATATAATGACAGAATATTGAAGCGCTCCGAGCAGACACACAGCAGGGGGCGGAGCAGAACTCAAGTTCAACAGAGAACGGACTGTAGCTCCCCCTCAGAGTCATATATGGCTCTGAGGGGAGGGAGCAGAATGCTTTTACATGCTGGAAATGTTTCTAAGTCCAAGCGACCTGCAGAAAGTATCCCTTTAACCAAACCGTAGAAGAAGAAAAAGTCTTTCCGGTGTTAACTTCCGCCGGCTGAAGCCGCGTGTTGTTCAGTAGTCACTCACCGGCTAGAAACCCCTAAAAAACTATCAAGGTATACGTATTGTTTTTAATTTATTTGTTGAATAAAAATAAAGTTAATCGTTACTTTGTTTTATTTCTTTATGATCAATAATAGTTTAAGCTGCGTGTTGATTTTAAATGAACCAAACAGGCTGCTTGACACCAGAATCTAGATTTCAGTATTTATTTCCTATCCACCTTATTCCTAGCCCCCATGATGCCTTGCACGAATTATGGGAACGACTTCCGCCGGAAGTGAGAGCAGCAGTTAAAGCGCAGTCTACTGGCTGTATTTTTCACGTTGGTTTTGTTTATTTCTAATTAATTGCAATGGTTACTTCGTGTTGGGTTAGTGGGTGTTCCTGTCGGGTAGACGTTTGTTCAAATCGCAGTTTTCACTTCATCCCAAAAATAAGTAAACGTGAAGGATTTATCTCCATCGGACGAGCCGACTACTGCTCCTTCTCTCTGACTGAGTCTGGCTCGGATCTGCTCTCGAAGACGTCGTGTTCAGATCACGTTTTCTCCGGTAAACAAAATATTCTACATAAATCATTTTGTGAAACAATTTCAGAACAATGTTAGAGTATAATTTTCTCTGTGTTGGAGCTGTTTTTTTCTTTTCTTCATGATTTAGCACCGTGTACTACTGTGCTTAGCATGTAAGCCCTTAACTGTAAGCCCGCATCTGTTAAAGTATTTACTAAACAAATCTTTGGATAAATAATATAAACACATGTGTGTGTAATACATTTGCAGTACATACATATACTGTGTGTATGTGTATACTGTATGCACACTGTATATACATACATACTGTACATACATACTGTATTGTTTGTACTGTTTTGATTGTAGGTCCCTGTTACTCTCATGTGAATAAAGCAGTGGGATGCTGTCTGTACAGAAAATATTCCATAACACAAGTTCATCTTTTGGTTATTACTACATTTGTTCTATTGAAATATTTATATTTTCAGGAAGGCCTGCACACAAGTCAAACACAGACTGGTCACCCACGCTGAAGTTGACAGACACACTAACTCTGAGACGCAGGAGCAGAAGAACAGCAGGTAATGACACAAGCACCTGGCACAATAATTCAAAAAATATTAAAGTAAATCTAAGATAAAATTACTGAAATCCAGTGGTGGGCAACGCTAATCAAAAAATTAGTTCCACAATTTCTAAAATGCTTATTAATTTTTTTAGGTCCACAATTTCAAAAGCACAAATGTCTTATGAAAATTAGGGGAAGCTAATCTAATCCGCTATTTATATTCGACAATTGGTAGCCGGCAGCGTTATGCAATATTTGCACTACACTGCCAACTGAAAAGTAACTAAAATGATCCTAAAAGGATGAAATTACAAAAATCAAAGGATTTATTTAATACTTTACGTACATATATTCTATTCGGCCACGAAATTAACAAAAAAGAGAATGATCTTTTAATCCCTAAGACCACTTTTAAATCTCAAATACACGGGTGTGTCGCCACCGCATTTATACATAAAAGTAACCCAAATACATAAAACTAACGACTCACCGTCGAGTGGTTGACACAAAACACACAATAAAATCCTCCGGCCGCGTTAATTTGGCTTGAAACAGCGGGGTTCTCTGCGGATTTATCCATTAGTAACCCAGCACAACCAGCTGGACACAGAGTTAGCGTCCAGTTCACCTCTGACCCGGAAGATGTCAACAGATTTAATGAAAAGTAACTAAAATACATAAAACTAATGACTCACCGTCGAGTAGGGTTGGGCATCGAGAATCGAGAATCGTTCGGAACCGGGACTAACTGTCCGGTTTTCCCGGAATCGTTCAAAATATTAATTTGCGATTCCTATGTTCGATGCTAGTTAGCCGACCGGAAGTAGCCGCCGCCAAAACCCAACGAAGAAGAATCCACCGGAGGTGTGCACCCGAGATCGAAAGCTTGCTAATTAATAAAATGACCAGTCAGGTCAGTGCAGCACTTGCAATAATTTTCTATCATGCAGTGGAGAAGTAAAATAGTGTCCCGTCTTTGACGCGCTCCACCGGATTATTTTCGCTTCGTATCCGACCGGAAGTACAGAGTGGTCCGTCTGCAAAACGCTCCGCCGAACTTTTTGCTAATCGCTACCTCTTCGGCTCCATCAGGTAAATAAATAAACTATAAACTACATCTCATACCAACATTAAGGCAGCTAACAAGTTATACTCCGCTTAAAGCGGTAAGTCAGCTCAAATACAAACACGATGCTAACGTTAGCTTGTATTTTTTTCTTAGACAAACGACCTGAAATGGTTTCACAGTGTTCACCAGCGTCCAAGGTAAAAACGTCAGTGTAACTGAATGAAGAGTGCCACAGAACTGTTACAGCATATGTTGTGAAAAGGTTGCATCCCTTTTCAGATGTGGATTCAACCATGGATTGCACTTACATTGCACTCAAATCCAACACTTATTAACATTCTTAATCCATTTAAAGTTCTCTGTGTCTTTTAAAATGTCTAAATGTCTCTAGTTTTCAGTATTATATAATTTCTGTTTATGTTCTCTTTCATTCAATTATGAGGGAATGTCACAGTTTGAAGAATTATTGAATAAGTTAGTTAGACAATAACAACAGAGCTAATAATTGTACACATTCTCAGTCTTAAAAATGATTTAATAATCTCTTTTTACTGATAATACTGATAAACCTATTGTTTGTTTAGGAACTTCCTGCAGTCTGTCCAGAAAGTCTCCACTGGAGGAGCGTTCTGCTGAGGAAGAGGCACAACATAATGTCACAACTCCATGTCCATGAAGAAACAAATGGAGAGAGGGCTGCAGATACCAGGACATCCCACCAGCTGTTCTGTCTGAAGATCCTGCTGCTGGTGGTGGAACCAGGTTAGCCCATCAGTGGGAGTTCAGTAACATGACTGCAGCATCAGACACTGGACAATATTATATGTATAATAATAATAATAATATATGTTGGTGAGTCCTCCATGTTGGCTCTCTGCCCTGTGAGAAATTCATAGTAAATGTAACAAAAAGGAAAAAGTTCATAGCATTAAATTCAAACAGAAGTTCAAATTATTTCATCCTGAAATAACTCTGGCTAACTACTGTAGCTTTTTTATAACATGGAGTTAAACTCAAAGTAGTCTCCTCAGATAAATAGTGTTACCATTATTTTTATATTAAAGTTTCTGTTAACTTATTATTTTTATATTTGATTGTTTTTTGTTCAGTGCCCTGAGACAACTTCTGTTGTGACTTGGAGCTATACAGTATAAATAAACTGAACTGAATTGAATTGACATGTCTTTTTTTAACCCCGCCTACAAAAAGAATCTGAATCGAGAATCGAAAAGAATCGGAATCGAGAATCGAAAAGAATCGGAATCGAAACGAAGAATCGGAATCGGAACCGGAATCGCTCAAATTCAAACGATGCCCAACCCTACCGTCGAGTGGTCGACACAAAACACACAATAAAATCCTCCGGCCGCGTTAATTTGGCTTGAAACAGCGGGGTTCTCTGCGGATTTATCCAAGTACCCAGCACAACCAGCTAGCCATAAACGTTAGCACCGAGTTCACCTCTGACCCGGAAGATGTCAAGATGGAATAGTCCATTTTTTAGTAGGGGGATACAGAAATCGACCGGTTTTTGTATTGCGTTTTTTAATGATCGTTTTCATCGTAACTATAATTATTTTTATGTTAAATGTACATTAACAAGCAGGATCAATGTTAGGGATGTAGGTGACTGGCCGGGGCGCGGCGCTGCTGATTGGGATCCCCAGGCAACGGCATCATTTGCTTACATGGTAGATCCGAGTCTGTTCTCCGCTCTGCTCCCTCCCCCTCCAACCCTCCCTCCTCTCTGCTCTTTACGGTGGGGAAAAAGGTAAAACAAGCAGCTACGGAGCCAGCATAAGAGCTTGTAAATAAGTTTATTGGTTTTTACTGATAGATAATTAGTTATTAGCGGTACTGCATTTTAAATAAAAATAGCACAAATCCACTTATGAATTATAAAAGTTAGTCAAACCACAAAAACGCTGACAAAAAGTTTAGGTCCACTGTAAGCGGATTAGCGCTTTAGCGCTCCCTGGCGGTCTGTGCCCACCACTGCTGAAATCAATATAAAATTGAACATACAGTATATCTTTGTGAATGAGTAAAAATTTTAGGAGCAACTGTATTTATTTTTTCTACTTTGAGTAACAAACTTGGTCTTATTTTAGACTTTGTGATGCAAACATGACAGTTTATTATTCTTTTTTTTTAAAGGTACAGACGAGTGAAGGGCCAAGTTCCATCGTCTTGGATTCCGGAGGGGTTGGCTGCTTGCTCCAGTCGTCCAGTGGTCGTCCAGTGGTCCCACATGATGAGGAATCTGTTCCAGTTTGTTTAAAATCAGAAACTGCCCATCATTTCTTGTTGAAGAGTGTATTTGACCTGGTATTTATTCTGGTATTTATTCTGCAGCCAATCATTTTCATTAAAAGACATCAAATCACCCACAGTTCTCATATTGTATTCAGTTTCAACTGTTTTTAGTTTATAATTATAGCTTTTATTCTGAACTTTATCAGTCTCCTCCTGGAGGAGGAACCATACAGCAACATGCATGTTTTTAAGTTTTGTACTTGTGAATAAAAAACTAAACTGGTAAGTTGCCAAAAAAACAATTACTACATCTATGTTTTTTTTATTTGCAGTAGAACTTCTCATTGAGAGCACCTGTGACAGAGCACCTGTGACAGAGCACCTGTGACAGAGCACCTGTGACAGAGCACCTGTGACAGAGCACCTGTGACAGAGCACCTGTGACAGAGCACCTGTGACAGAGCACCTGTGACAGAGCACCTGTGACAGAGCACCTGTGAGGAAGCGGACGCGGGCACACCTTGGCTGCCGCTGCTCCTCATACTTTTTGCTCTTTGAAGCCTTTTTTTACTACTTTCTGCTGTTTTTTTTTCACCGAGCCTTGTTGGACATTTCTACCTTTCTCGATTGCAGAGTGCGGCAGGCCTAGGCCTGTGTACAGCACCTGTACGAGCTGACGCGGACATTTCTACCTTTCTTTGAACATTTCTACCTTTCTTGAACGCAGAGTGCGGCAGGCGTTTGCCTGTGTACAGCACCTGTGTGAACGGACGTCACGCGGGCATTTTTTCCTTTCTGTGATTAAGTTTTAGAGCAACTGTCTTTTCTGACTGCGTTGTGGTTCTGCAAACATTATAAGTTGCCGGTCAAAGCAGATGACCGCTTGTCCTGAGTCTGGGTCTGCTAGAGGTTTCTTCCTTCTAAAAGGGAGTTTTTCCTTTCCACTGATGCCTAGTGCTTGCTCAGGATAGGAGACTGCAGCCAGGCCAAGATTTGACTTGTTGCTGGATTCATTAGATAGAAAACTTTACTAGTTTAACCGTAATTTTATTAGTGGGGGCTGTTAGCTCCCGCTAGCTCCAGAACGAATTTAGCTTAAAAAACCACGTAGCTGCATTTATTGTTCGCTTACCTGCTGCCTCTGTCACCCTCCTGGGTCCTCTGGACTGTTTTGGATTTTCTCCTGTGCTCCTCTTCGAGGTAATGATCATTCAAATTACCTCTTTCTGCTTCTTGTATATCTTTCTTGGAGCCGTGGGCCTGCTGTTAGCGGCTAGCTCCATGCTAGCTTCCACCGGATCGACAACAATGTTGACCTACTCCGCTTCGCAGCTGTTTGAATTTAACAACTGCTCCATTCCTCCTTCTATTTCGACCATTAAACAACTGGGACTTCTGCGTAGACCTCGTTACATCCATAGAAGCTCTCGAAAGAAATTAGTTCACTTTAGGCAAACTGGCTCTGACTCGATTGCTACTGTCTGGTCTGAGAGACGTGTCGCACCTCGACGACGTCATCAGAACGCTGCGTCTGTGGTCCTTTGTAGTCCACAGCACACGAAGTGGCAAGGAAAACGTGGAGTGGACTTCAGTCTGCTTAAACCTCTTCAAAAACAATCTGCTCCAACTAGTATTAAAATAGAACTTTTTAATGTTCAATCACTTTCAAACAAATCATGTCTAATTCATGATCACATTTTGGAGAAGAATTTGGACCTCATGTGCCTCACAGAAACTTGGCATAGACCGGATGTGTACAGTTCTTTAAATGAAGCTTGTCCATCTGGATACAGCTATCTGCAGAGAGCCCGCAGCACTGGCCGCGGTGGTGGTCTGGCTGTAATCTACCGCAGTAGTTTAGGGCTGTCGCATCTGGTTTCTCAGGATTTTTCTTCTTTTGAATGTCTGGCTTTCAGCTTCAAAGCCCCACTCCTGATGAATGTTATATTAATTTATAGACCTCCCAAACCGCATGTTTCATTTAACTCAGAGATACATGACCTCTTCACTTATTTCTGCACCTCCCCTGTGAAGACTATTTTTCTTGGCGACTTGAATATCCACGTGGACAATTCCTCTTCACCTCTGGCAACAGATTTTAAGTCTCTTTTGGACTCTCTTAATCTCACTCAACATGTTGACGCCCCTACGCACAGCAGGGGGCATACTCTGGATTTGGTGATTACTGACACTGTACTCATCAATAATTTATCTGTATATGACCTGGGTGTCTCAGACCACAGGGTCATCTCCCTGGAAGTGCCTTCATCTTCGCCTGCTTCAAACCCAAAACGACCCATCCAGTTCCGTGACCTTAAAAACATTTCCCTTGATGTTCTGTCTGCTGATCTTCACACCATGACCGCTGTCAATCATTCATCTGCAGATGACTCTGTGGATTACTACAACCAATCTCTTCGGGAGCTCCTGGACCTACATGCTCCCTTGAAAACAAGACTGGTGTCTTTCTCCCGTTCAGCCCCTTGGTACACTGATGAGCTGCGCAAGATGAAGGCAACTGGCCGTGCTATCGAGAGACGTCTAAAATCATCTGGTCTCTCGGTACATAAGCAGGCGTACAAAGAACATCAGAAAGCGTACGCCTATTCTCTTAAAGAAGCACGCTCCAAATATTATTCTAACATCATCAACACCTGCCCTGGAAACTCTAAACAGCTCTTCTCCACAATAACTCGTCTGCTTAATCCCATTAAACAAACTCTTGAGGACTCTGCTCAAAAATGCGAGCTGTTTCTTTCATCTTTTAAAACCAAAATTGACACTATCAGATCTCAGCTCCACAACCTCCCTGTTCTCAGTGTGCCATCTACCCGTCTGCATTCTGGGACCCTTAACAGCTTTGACGAAGTTGTTCAGAGTGAGGTGGAGGCCATCATCAAGAAAATGAAGCCTTCATCCTGCGCCCTGGATCCTTTCCCCTCGTCTCTCATAAAATCCAATCATTCTGCAATAGGCCCACTTATCACACAAATAATAAATCAGTCTCTTCAATCTGGTCATGTTCCACTGCCTCTAAAAACTGCCATCATTAGGCCTCTTCTGAAAAAATCTAATTTGGATCCCGACATTTTTTCTAATTACCGCCCAATTTCACACCTCCCTTTTCTGTCTAAAGTGCTGGAAAAAGCAGTTGCTGCTCAGCTGCAGGATCACTTACAACAACACTCTCTGTATGAGAAGTTCCAGTCTGGATTCAGGGCAGCTCACAGTACTGAGACTGCACTGCTGAGAGTTACTAATGATGTCCTCTTGGCTGCTGACACTGGCTCTCCCTCCATCCTTGTCCTCCTTGACCTCACTGCAGCCTTCGACACTGTGGACCATAGTATCCTCCTCCACCGTCTTCATGTGGAGGTCGGTCTCTGTGACACCGTCCTGGACTGGTTTAAATCTTTCCTCTCCAATAGGCTGGAATGTGTTAGTCTTGGCAACGCCACGTCCCAGACAGTCTCTGTCTCCTGTGGTGTCCCTCAGGGGTCGGTTCTGGGGCCCCTGTTGTTTTCCCTTTACATGCTGCCTTTAGGTCAAATTATTAATCAGTTCAACATTTCTTTTCACTGTTATGCCGACGATACACAGCTTTACATCAGGACTGGAGCATCCTCATCTTCCACCTTGTCATCTCCATCTTCACTCACTGCCCTCTCTGCCTGCCTGGAGGCAATTAGGGCATGGATGAATCAGAACTTTCTTCAATTAAACTGCTCCAAGACCGAGGCCATACTGATTGGCACCCCTCACCAGGTACAGACATCTACTATAACAACACTTTCCTTTTCTGGACAAGACATCCCCCTCTCCACCTCTGTTACAAATCTTGGAATAAAAATGGACTCCAATCTTACATTTGAAAATCACATTAAGCTTCTGTTTAAAACTTGCTTCTTCCATCTTCGAAACATCTCTAGACTTCGCCCATCCCTAACTTTTTCCGATGCTGAGAAGCTCGTCCATGCTTTTGTCTCCTCCAGGCTCGACTACTGCAACTCCCTGTTTATTGGAATCCCTGGCAAAAACCTTCAGAAACTTCAATATATTCAAAACAGTGCTGCAAGGATCTTGTTGCGAGTTCGTAAATTTGAACATATTACGCCCATTCTTCATAACCTTCATTGGCTTCCTGTCGCCTACAGAATTCAGTACAAAACTGCTCTCATTACACATCAATGCTTACATGGAGCTTCACCAGATTATCTGAAGGATATTCTTATTCCACACTCATCCACCCGGTCGCTGCGGTCACAGAACAGTAATCTCCTTCACATTCCGAGAACCAAATTAAGGACCATGGGAGACCGGGCTTTCAGTGTGGCTGCCCCCCGCCTGTGGAACTCTCTTCCTGACTGTCTGAGGGTCCCACAGTCTGTGGTTGACTTTAAGAGCGGCTTGAAGACCTTTCTTTTCAACCGAGCATACTCTACCTCCTCATGATTCTACTTTTGTTCTTAGTTGATACTGTTATTGATTTTACTTGTTTTATTACTTGTTTTATTGACATTTAATTTCTGTTGCACCGTGTAGCACTTTGAGATTTTCATTAATGAAAAGTGCGTTATAAATTGAATTCATTATTATTATTATTATTATTATTATCATTGGACATTAAACAACGTATCTTATTGAAATAAAGAAGGTGAAACTTAGTGCAACTGTTTTATTCAAACTAAAGGAAAGCACACGTTCATTTAGCAATGCCTGTTTCATAGCAACACCAAATGTACTTCAAACGCAGATTTATTTATAGAAATTATATTTTCACTCATTTGTTGCTGTGGTACATAACTGCACACAAACTTCTGGACCAACTGGAGCTTCATCCATCCCTGGACCAACTGGAGCGTCATCCATCCCTGGACCAACTGGAGCTTCATCCATCCCTGGACCAACTGGAGCTTCATCCATCCCTGGACCAACTGGAGCGTCATCCATCCCTGGAACTCACCTTATGCAGAAATATAACAGAAAGGAGGAAAGTAAAAGTACAGTATACAAACATTAGGGTTCATTTATGAACACACACAAACACACACACACCTAGATTATATATATAACTAAACACACACACACCTAGATTATATATATATATAAATAAATGCACACACACACACACACACCTATATTATATATACATACATAAATAAACACACACAAACACACCTAGATTATACATAAAAGAAACGCACGCACACACCTATATTATATATATATAAATAGACACACACCTATATTATATATATAAACACACACATCTATATTATATATATAAATAAGCACACACACACACACACACCTATATTATATATATAAACACACACACACACCTATATTATATATATAAATATATCAAACACACACCTATATTATATATATATATATATATATATATATATGTATAAATAAACGCACACACAGCATACATATATAGGTGCGTGTGTTTATTTGCCAGTTATGAACGAAAATATTAGTATCATTTAATCACTGACTACATAAAATCATAACACTAAAAGCTGTCTCTTAAATCATACCTGGTGTTCTCGATCCTCTGGAGGATACAGAGTCTTTTTTCAGGTGGTTTCTCGTAGCCCAGCCACAAAGAAGGATGCAGGTTTTTGTTTTCGGAGCATGTTCAACACACACTAGTTGCAGCCACAAATTCAGCTTCGTCTGATTATTCGTACAGCCACGAACAGCGCAACAGGTACCCGAGCTCCACAAGGACATCTTCGTGACAATATTAGCTCGAAATAACAGAAAACAGAACTTCAACGACGCGCACAGATCAGCAAGTAAACAACGAGGAGCCAGTGCAGAACTTGTACTTCCGGGGTCAAACGGAAGTAAGACACATAATCGCTTCTACAGTGACACCCCCAGGAATAAGGTGGATAAAGTTTCGGTTTTTACTCAAACAAAAAAACCAAAAAAACGTTTTCTGCCTTTATGTTGATAAATCACGACATGTAGCAAAGAAACAAACCTTTTCAGACACTTTGTTGTTGAGTAGTTCTGTAAAGATTGTTTACTTCTTTTGTGTTTCATTTTTACTACTTTAATTGAATCTTCGTGGAATACTACAGAACAGACATGAATCTGGATTTATTTAACTCAAATTTAACTGAAACGTGTCTAAATGGATCTCTGTCCTTTAGACACAGTCTGTCTGTAGGACATCTTCCAGGGACAAACTTGTCTTCCATTTGTTCAGGTTCTTGAAAATATTGAAGCACTCTTAATGTGAAGGTTTACATGAAATTATTCAGATGTAAGGCCTGACTTAAGAAGCTGCCAAAGGAAAACAGATAAAACCATCAGAAAGTCTGAATCAGGACTTTTGAACATCTCTGTAAATGTTGTTAACTGTTGTTACTTAAACCCCGACATTAATGTAGATTTATGTTTATGCATTATTATTATAATTTGTTATTTTAGGGGTTATCTGAAGACAATACATTGTAATGATCCTTGAAGAGTCATGTTAAGTGTTAATTATTCCTGTTACACTGTTACTGGTTCTAATGATGTGGTCACACCGAACAGCTTTTCAACCTCCAAAAAGCTCGTCACGCACGCAAGTGGACGCACTTGGTGTCGGGTTGGACCAGAAAGCCAGAACGCGAAACAGCTGCGGGGTGTGTGGGAGGAGCTTACCGGTATACAGAGTCCTGCGCACAGAGTCCTGCGCACTCCGCCAGGCGAGGAGCTTTTTATTTCCGTCTCTGTGGAGCAGACTTGACTGGTCGTGAAGGAATTGTCGCGAACACACAGCTACAATGAGTTTCTCTTCCATAGTACACGACCTCGCGGGTCTTTTCTGTGTCCCACAAACAATACGTCACATAGTGCGCGCGCCCCCTCGTTTCCGCGTCACATAGGGACTCTCCCCCTCTCTTCTCCTCCTCTCTTCTCCTCCTCTCTTCTCCCCCTCTCTTCTCCCCCCGACTCTCCCTGATTGGTTGACACACCAACCAATCAGGGAGAGTTGAGCGGCGTTTGAAAGTTTGAACCGCAAAATCTTCAGCATGTTGAATGCGCGGTTTGGAGGCTGAAGCCGGTTCACGTGCACGGAAAACGCTTTCCAGCACGCTCAACACGCACGCGACGTGACGCCTGACGCCAAGACGTGGCTGGAAGCGCGTCCCCCATTGACTTTACATGTAAACTGGACGCTCCTGCTGCTGAAAAGCTGTTTGGTGTGACCACAGCATAAGGTTTGACATGTCCTGTTTATGACGCAGGGGTTGTTGGGAAATGAGATGGGGCGGGGTTTGTGAGAGGTTGGCGGTTCTGTTCTGATGCTGGAAGCACCTGTTGTGATGCTGAGGAGTTCTGGCGTGGGTCATGGCCAGACAGTGACTCTGAGTTTACCTGTTATTAATGTTCCTGAATAAAGCGTTGGCTGCAGCAGAACGTCTGGTGCTTGAGTGACCGCGACAACGTTACAATATATTTGCGTCTTTTGAACAGCTTTGAAACTAGTCGGACTGTAAAGGTTTTAGTTGATGCATCTCATTCAGCTCTCCCAGGACGACAGGTCGTGGAGGAGGAATAGCAACTGTTTACAGAGAGAGCTATCCCTGTAAACAAATCACTCCTTTAACATTTTATTCCAGCTTTGAGCTCAGCTTATTTGAGCTTGGATCCTCACACCCGGTGTTGTGTTCTGTTGTTTACCGACCTCCAAAATACAACAAGGACTTTCTGACTGACTTTGCTGACTTTTTGGCAGGAGTGCTGCCTAAATATGACAAAATCCTTTTGGCTGGAGATTTCAATATCAGCGTGTGTTGTGCTGATAAACCGTTGGTCAAAGAGTTTTTACAGCTGATTGATTCATTTAATTTTGTTCAGTTTGTGTCTGGTCCAACACATGACCGTAATCACACCTTAGACCTAGTCTTAGCTCATGGTTTTAATGTTTCTAATCTGGAAGTTTGTGATGCTGCCTTCTCAGACCACAGGCCTGTTGTGTTTGACATGCCACTCTTCTGTCACTCAGTCAAACCTCGCGCTCCTGCACAGCCCTGCAGGGTCATTAACTCTTCCACTGCTGCTCAGTTCTCTGCAGCTTTTAGCTCTGCCAGCAGCTCCAGAGATCCTGTGGGTCCTTGTTCAGATGTTGAGGCTCTCTCCTCTCATTTTAACTCGGCTTGTCAGTCTGTTTTAGATGCTGTGGCTCCATTAAAGATGAGAGCTTCCAGACCGAAGCCTGATCCCTGGACTGATGATGTCACACGTGCTGCCAGACGCCAGTGCAGAAAAGCTGAGCGAAAATGGAAGAAGGATAAGTTGCAGGTGTCATTCCAAGCACTGAGGGACAGCTGGCGTTTCTATCAGTCCACTGTTAGAGCAGCAAAAAACAAATATTTCTCCGACATAATTTCCACCAACTCTAACAATCCACGTGTGCTTTTTAAAACCATCAGCTCTGTTCTTAAGGCCCCACAATCAGCCAGCCCGGAGAGCTCAGCTGAAGTGTGTGAGGACTTCCTGAGCTTTTTTACCAACAAGGTTGCAAACATTAGAGCTCTCATTAGCCCTCCTTCTTGTGACCCCTCCATCTCTGTTACATGCTCTGCTGTTTTCAAGCAGTTTGAGCTCGTCACCCTGCCTTTTTTAAAAGACATCACTGACCATATGAAGTCTGCTGGGTCTCCAAATGATCCCATCCCACCTCGTCTTTTTAAAGAGGTTTTTCACACGGTGGCTCCTTCTGTGTCCCAAATCATAAATGTTAGCTTGGCAAGTGGACAGGTACCTCCAAGTTTTAAACATGCAGTTGTGACTCCACTGATTAAAAAACCCGGTCTCGACTCCACAGACATGTCCAATTTTAGGCCTATTTCAAAACTGCCCTTTGTTTCAAAGATCTTGGAGAAAATTGTGTACAACCAGTTAACTGCTTACTTAAACAACCACAACCTTCTTGAACTGTTTCAATCCGGTTTTAAAACTCGCCACAGTACTGAGTCAGCACTGTTGAAGGTTTGTAATGACGTTCTCTTAGCCACAGACTCTGGTCACTGTGTAGTTTTAATGCTGTTGGACCTAACTGCTGCCTTCGACACGGTGGACCATCACATCCTCCTGTCTCGCCTGGAGAACTGGGTGGGCATTCAGGGTCCTGCCCTACAGTGGTTTAGATCCTATTTAACAGAGAGAAGCTTTTGTGTGCGTCTGGGTTCTGTGGAGTCCTCTGTAACACCTCTCACATGTGGAGTACCTCAGGGGTCTATACTTGGCCCCCTTCTGTTTTCCCTATATTTACTACCTCTGGGACATATTCTCCGGAAACATGGTATTTCTTTTCATTTTTACGCCGATGACAGCCAAATTTATGTTCCGCTGCAACAAGGAAAACAAGACTCCCTGAACCAACTTCTGGATTGTATGGCTGAAATCAGAGCATGGATGTCGCACAACTTTTTACATTTTAACGAGAAAAAGACTGAGGTCCTGTTATTTAAGCCCAGTGAGGGTTCCACTGTTCATGCTGATCTGGGTCCTTTAACACAACATCTGACTGAGACAGCAACTAACCTGGGTGTAAAGCTGGACAGTGATTTTAAACTGGATGCTCAGATTAAATCTGTGGTCAAGTCCAGCTTTTATCACCTGAGACAACTGGCCAAGGTGAAACCATTTCTGTCACAACGTCATTTTGAGATTTTAATCCATGCTTTCATCACAACTCGTCTGGACTATTGCAATTCTCTTGACGTCGGTCTGAGCCAGTCATTACTGACTCGACTTCAACTGGTTCAGAATGCTGCTGCTCGCCTTTTAACTGGTACCAGGAAACGAGAGCACATCACCCCTGTCTTAAAATCACTACACTGGCTCCCAGTTTGTTTCCGGATTAATTTTAAGGTTCTTTTGTTTGTATTCAAATGTCTTCATGGTCTCGCCCCACAGTATCTGTCCGACCTTCTCCAGCCGTACATTCCCTCACGCTCTCTGAGGTCAGCAGATCAGCTGCTGCTGGTCGTCCCAAAGTCCAACAGGAGGCTGAGAGGTGACCGAGCGTTCTCAGTCGCTGCCCCTAAACTGTGGAACGAGCTGCCTCTGCGTGTCAGACAAACTGACTCACTTCCTGTTTTCAAATCTGCTCTGAAGACACATTTTTTCTCTTTGGCTTTTAACACAGCTTGAAATGTTGGTTTTATGGTTTTTAAGTTTTTCTTTTATAGTTTTTACTGTTTGCTGTTTGATCTGGTAATTCATCACTTTTATGGTATTTGTTGAGTTTATAGTTGTATGCTTGTCTGTGTTGGTGTACAGCACTTTGGCCAACGGTGTTGTTTTAAAGTGCTTTATAAATAAAGTTGTATTGTATTGTATTGTATTGTATTATTGCTTAAGAAAAAGACAAGACAAAAAAGCCCAACTTTGGGGTAAAACCATTTCATTATCTTGGTTTAAACTGTTTTTAGAGGCTTAATCAGTTTATTACAGCATTTTTTAAAGGATTTGAAACATACAAAAACTTCCACACAATAATTAATTCATTTTCTTTTTCTTTTAACACTTCAAATCAACTTTGAGGCGGCTCTTATATACCTGCAGTTTCTCTTTTTATCAATGAAAAAATTTATGTTTTTTTTTATTTTTTAGCTTAGGGGTTTTGGTCTTCATGTCCCGCTGACTGTCCTCAGATCAGATGATGGAGGTCGTCCGGAGAAAACCGGTGGGTTAAAGTTTGCTGAGCGGCAGCTCCTCCTTCATGGATGGGAACACGGTGAGATGCTTTGTTATCAGATGAAGTCGGATGAATTGTCCGGGTCCAGGTGTCTCACTCTGTCCTCCGTCTCTGCAGGTAAAGGACTCGGGCGAGCTGAGAACGGCATATCAGAGGCCATCAAGGTCAAAGTAAAATGTGACAAAGGAGGAGTGAGTAGCTGGTTTTATCTGCTTTTTAAACATGTTTCTACTTTAAGAAAATATTTCTGAGGTTGTTTTTCTCCCTCAGGTTGGTCATAGAGAAGGAGAGCAGTTCAGCTTCCACTGGTGGGATCATGTGTTTAACAAGGCCTCTGCCAGTCTGCAGGTGGAGACTCACCAGGTACATCCACCTTTATCTTTTCTTGTTTGTGTGTTCACACACAGATCAATCCTCCTGGGATGATGACCTGGTTTATATCAGAGTGAAGCTGAATCATTTATTTACTCACCAGCTGAATCGGGGCTGAAAGAATGAACTTATTTACATTTTAAAGAGTTTTAAAAGTAAAACTATGTTAAAGTTTGAACAGATCAGTTTATTGTTCAATAAAACTGGATTTAGTTCAGTGAGTTTTTCCTGTTTTGTTCAGAATGGAATTAAATTAAAGAAGACAGCAGAAGAAGAAGACGGGACAATCTCCAATAAGAAACCACGGAAAGCCCTGCTGGCAAAAAGCAAACTTTATGGATGTTTTGTGAAAGTAGAGTTTGTTCTGCTTGTTAAACATTAGATTTATAGAATTATTTAGTCTGTGAAGAGAAGCTCAAACAAATCCTCTGTGTGGCAACTGAGCATGAATTACCGGTAGTCTCAAACTGTTCTTTCTGTGATCAGTTGTCTGTTGGTTTAGCTTTAGAAGGGACTAAACTTTTTACTTTTCATTGTGATTCATTGGCATATTTTAATTTATA
>JBBPBX010007140.1:54528-66125 GCA_038048925.1 Garcialebias charrua | reverse complement strand
GATTAATTGATTTATTGTTTATTGCAACAGGTCTAGATATGTGTAAACTAAGAAAAAGCTCTGTCTATCGCAACACCCCACCCTCGAGAACTTCTGTGAATTCTTATCAGAGCTGTACCGGCTGACACCAACATCTTATCAGGACTATGGACTATCTGGAAGTGCTTCATGGACAAATCTCACCGTCTTGTCATCACATACATATGTAATGTGTCTATAAATGTGCTTGCTGGTAAAGTTTTTTTGATGTCTTAAATCGTGTTCTGATAGACAAGGTATGAAGAGATCTTTTTTGTTGTTGTTGGTAATAACACTATTCTATCCTCCTGGCTTTTTTTGCATTTTCTATACAGTATAAAAAAGTATTCTGAAAAAGGATAAGAGACCATGCTCCAGTAGCAGCAGCAACATGCACTCCGTCCATCTTTCGGACGACTGTACAAACATAGTTTCACTGTATTTCAGTACAGTGATAATAAAGCTTATTCTGATTCTGATTCTGTTGCCTCTCAGCAAGAAGATCCCTGGATCAAATCCCAGTTGGGGGCCTCTCTAGGCAGCGCCTGCACGTTCCCTGTAGCCGTTTTCGCATTGCACGGCCCTATATGGCCCGGGCCGCCCAGCCCCGCCTTCTAACCCGGGGTCGGCATGTTCGCATTCTCCTTTTCCGCCCGGGGTCCGCCCTCGTTTTGGAACCATCTCCACCGTGGTTCTGATCGGGCCGGCCCCACGGACCCAGTTTGACGTCATGTACTGCTCACATTTGATTTGTTGTTTGCAGCAGGGGCGGGACTCATTCTAACAACACCTCAGCGCGAGCTGATTTCATTAATATTTAACTATAGAAACCCCTAAAATAATTGTTAGCTGAATTAGTGTTTCTGAGTTAAATTTTTGTTAATGACCGATTACAAATCAGCTTATGTTAGGACGTAAATAACATGAAGCGCGCACCCATAGCCTACAGAGCATTTCCGCCTTTCAGCGCAAATGCTGAAGTTCTATAAAATATAACTAACATTCTCTAACTCTTGTTAGTAGCCAGGGTTGTAAAATATAACTGATAATCTCTAAATCCTGTGTGTGCCAGAATTTTACAAGGGGTGAATCCTTCATAGGAAAGGTGGACTCCAAAATATCTAACAAGTTGCCAAGGCTGAAAGGAATAAGCTCTTGGCTTTAAAGTGAAACTAAACCCAAATTTAACATTTTTTAGCTGATAAACTCCCTAGAATGTGTTTAAAATGTTTCTGAGCACTATTTTTGAGTTATTTTTCATGTATTTGTGCGTATTAGTTAAAATCGGCAATATTTGGTCTAAAAACGAGTATCTGTAGTCCTATGGGTTGAACTGTGGTATTGCACCCTGATTTTCTCATTAGTTTACGATTCGCACAGTCATTAATTTTCGCCCAATTTCGTCACATCCGCTGCTGCCTGTGTATAAAAGTGGAGCCACTCCCCCGAGAAGGTCACTCCCAGGTCACTCCCCCTCCAGAGTTCAGGGGTTGGATTAGCGATTAGCAACATAGCATTAGCATAGAAGAGCCACGATGTTCCAAGAAAGCTCTTCAAACTGATGTTCACCCACCCTTACACCATCAGGTTACAATCCGTTTGGAGGTGAGTACCATTTTACACCTTTCATTCCATAATTTATCTTTTGAGTACATGACGTGTTTCTTCATGTGCTGTGTTTGCGACCTGCAGCTTTGCTTCGGTGTGGCCCCACAAGGTCGTGGCGTTTTTATCTGTTGCTGATCAACGTTAGTTTGTGGTTGTGTTTAAATGCTCAAAATCTAGTGTTTCTTATGAACACCGCAGAGTGTGTGAACTCTTATGAACTCTGATAAAGAAGACCGTGACATAAAAAAACAATGGAGACTAGCTGGCGCTAATTTTAGCTGTTGTACTAGTTACAGTACGATGTTTTAGACACGGTGTACTTTTGCTGCAAATAATAATGTTGTGCATCAAAGGTATTTATAAAATAATGTGTACTTGTGAATGAGTATCATGGGCAGCAGTATTTATTTTGCACTGGGTCATCTGTTTAACAGATCAACAAAGTGAAAACAAGTACAGTATGCTTGTTTGTAAGGTGATTAAAATGTGTTGTTCTTTTTTTATTTCCATGAGGCGTTCCACATCCAATCTGAGCCGTGCTTCACAGACATCAAGCATCAAGGAGACGTGTAGACATGTCACTTTGGAGGTGACATATATGAGAGCTGATTCACCAGGTACATGTATTCATGTTTTATTTATTACTTTTGTACCCTACCCTCTGTCTGCAGGTATTAATATTATTAATTATGTTTTTATTTTTTATTTATTACTTTTATTATGGCGGACATTTATATAAAAAAAGTTTTAAAAAAGTTTATGCAACATTAATTCTTGTTTATTTGTTCATTGCTACCTGTCCCAACATTTTGGGGATTTGTTGACACTGTGAAATTTTGAATCAACATCTTTCTCCATTAAAATTTTACATTTACTCAGATTAAACTTTTGATCTTTTCTCTTTTCAGGACTGCAAATATCCAGGGTCGGGATGGAGTGAGGGAAGTCGACCGCTGCATCGTGTCCCAGATTTGTCCTCATGCATGAGGGAAAAAATAAATAAACAAATTGATTACAAAAACTAGTTGTCTATGATTCATTTTATTAACAGTAAGTTACTTCAAAACAACAAAAGGTTCTGAAAACACATGGGACACCACCCCAGCTCCTCTGTTTGGACGCAGTGGACAGCAGAACGAGGAGTCCCAACCACCTTCAGGATGCCCCACCTTCCAGCCAGAAACGAACACCAGGGTCTCAGCTGTACCAACATTGTCGTGGATGCAGGTCTCAGGAGATGAAGCTCTGGCCGAGACTCTGCATCATCTTCTTGGTTAAAGTAATCCTGGCTGCAATTACTCTGTGTGGCTGCTGGGTGCTTTGAGTCATCACAGTTATCTGAAAAGAACATTTTAAAGGATACACAGTACATGTATTGTTAAATTTATTGCAATTGGTTTGGTTTGCATTAAGAAATATTTTCTCATTAATCTTATCAGCTGTGCTGTGCCCAGTTTTGATTAGCTGACACATAGCTTAAACAAATACTGTATACATGTCCTAACAAATATATATTGTACAAGCTTATCTAATGTTTCTAAACACGGATACAGTATTTGGAAACCAAATAAAAGATTTTACCACTGTTTGGTGCTAATTAATAGTCAATTCAAAAAACAATGTGTGTTTAGTTCTGGGTTGCATAACAAAAATAAGCCAAAGCGTCAAACAAACCCTACCCTATAGAGGGTAGGAAAAATCAATATTTTATAATAAAATTTATTATGAAACGTTACTTTTGGAATGTGCTAAGTAATAAGATGTGGCAAATTAAAATGACAAAAACACAGCTGTACACCGCATGCCATGCAGCTAAACAGGTTTTTAATGTGTTCTGTGTTCAGAAGCATACGCATAAGCTGTGTGTGTGTGTGTGATTAAATGCACGCAACAACATTTTACAACTGTTATTTTGGTAAAAGTTTAGGTATTTACTTACTGAAGACGTGACTATCCGCCATTTTGAAATCTAATCTTGGGGAGGGGTGGGAGTTTACCACTAGAGGGGGCGTGAACACAGGACAACCTCAACCTCCTCCCCTGCTCGACTCTCGACACGCCTATTTTGAGGGAAAATTTCAAACTGCTTCGGGGGAGGAGTTACCGATCCACAGGGTGTGGAGTCGCTCTTTAAGCTCACATTTTATTTTAACCCGTAGGCTACGAGTTCGAATCTCACCTGGGTCAAGTTATTTTACGTTTGTCTTTTATTGGAGAAAATAAAAAGTAGTTTGTGTTAAGCATAACACAAACTACTTCTTTTTATTTTGGAGAAAATAAAAAAAAGTAGTTTGTGTTAAGCATAACACAAACTACTTCTTTTTATTTTCTCCAGTAAAAGACAAACATAAAATAACTTGACCCAGGTGAGATAAACTGTTTTTAAAAAACAAACGTAAAATAACTTGACCCAGGTGAGATGAGCCAAGATGGTGTAGTGGTTAAGGCTTTTGACTTGGGACCCGAAGGACGCGGGTTCGCGCCCCGGCCACTACACACCTTGGGGTGTCTATGAGTGCACATCTAATTCTCCAGCTCCCCGAGCGCTGACTACGGCTGCTCGCTGCACCACCTGGTGGTGGTTGGGTTAAAGGCAGAAGACCAATTTCATCTGTCAAGTATGGGAAACATACACAGATGACAAATGTGACAAATTAATTAATTAATTAATTAACTACAGTACTTCTTTTTATTTTCTCCAATAAAAAACAAACGTAAAATAACTTGACCCAGGTGAGATAAACTACCACCCACGTCATGTGAACACCACCCACGTCAAGTGAACACCCCACCCACTTCAAGGCTTGCTCTCCACATAATGCGTAATGAACGGGGGCGGGCCAGGGCTGGCTCTGGGCCAACCAGAGACGAGCCGGACTGGGGAGGGCCGTGCAATGCGAAAACGGCTTCTGTGTGTTGGTTTTCTCCAGGTACTCCAGTTTCCTCCCACATATCAAAAACATGCATGTTAGGCTGATTGGTAACTCTAAATTGTCCCTAGGTGTAAGTGAGAGAGTGAACAATTGTTTGTCTCATTTGTCTCTATGTGGACCTCTGATGGACTTGTGACCTGTCCCTGTCCAGGGTGCACCCCGCCCCTCACACAGTGACAGCTGGACATGGGAACCAGTGACCCCTGTGACCTGGCCCGTAAAGATAATGGATGGATGGATGGATTTAAGAAATATAAAAACTAGAAATCTTCTCTAATTATCAGGTTGGCTGGTTTATAAACATATATGGTGGCAGCCATATTTGATTATAATATGACAACTCATTAGCGACCTTTTGTCACAACGAGATGCAGCCACACACCAAAAAGAAAGTAGGTTTCTCACTTATTTTCCAAGTTATTTAGCTCTCAATGCAGGATGGAGGGTATTTCCAATTTTCCCATCCCTCCGTGATGAAGGAAATGCAACAAATATCTTGAAAATCTTGAAATATTTTTTCAAATTTCCAGACAAGTAGTTGTTCACGAACGGATATTTCAAACTTTTGATATTCAACAGAAGTGTTGTGAACAATTAGTACCTTACTTTTTGTAGACAGGTCTCTGACTGGACACAGTCCGGAGAATTAAAGTTTAATTCTGACTGGATTGATGAGATTAATGTTAGTGTGAATGGAGCAAGGACTAAATAAGGTTGCTGCTGTCTCCAGACAACTCACTTCTGTCATGATTAGTAAGGTTTTTCATCCAGGGTTCAGCTTTTCTGAGCTGAAAGATCCACAAAGAGCACGGGCAAGAAAAACTAAAACTTTTAGTTTGAAATGGACCAGCAGCAGCAACAAGGAGTGATGGAGGGTGAGCACTAGTGAATCCTCAGGTCTGTTTGTATAGTACTCAGTGAATGAAGATTTAAATAGTATTCTTACTTCAATGTTTCGTTCCCAGGTTTCTGAGGGAGGGACAAAGACTGCAGTGTTCACAACATCTTGTGTCCGGAAAGGTGAGTGATGTCTTCAGGATGAGTTGGAGGAGCTGACAGGAAGGCAAATGAAGGTTGTTACGTCCACTGGTTCCTAGGGGTTCTCTTACTAAAGGACAGCCTTTCTCCTCTTGTTTGTTTGCAAGCCTGCTGTCCCACCATGCTGCACACCTGGAATCACTCCCTCCTCATCAGTGGACTGCATAAAAGCTTCAGTGATCCAGTGCCATGCCTCTTTTTGCTTGCACATTTCCTCTTCCCCCTGAGCATTGTTGTGTTGAGGTTGACTCTGAATTTAACTGTGCGTGTTAGCAGCTCTGTTTTGATCTTTCTGGTCTTCTGGGAACAGTTTTCTTTAAGAACTTTTGCTTGGATGAAAAGTTTTGGTAGGGATTCTCTGCCATTTTCTTTTAACTAACTGTTTTTGTGGCCAGCCATGGAGCTCAGCAATTGTACTTTTTGTTTTGTCAGATAAGAGCTGATTTTATTTTGTAGCCAGAAGGGGCGTTCTTTTTGTTTGTTTTAGCCTTGGATACTCTGAAGTTCAGACCTTCTGTCTGTAACACTGTGAACTAATAGAATAAATGATTGTAATGCTGCATTGGGCTGTGTTTGAGTTATTAGCTTTGCGTTTAGCTTACAATTTGTGTTACACCCTGTGCCACGTAGACTCAGTCCAAGGGTTGTAACACAAGTTAAGATCTTTGGATGAGTTTTCACAGAGAGCTCGGCATGAAACCCCGAGGAGTGCAGAGGATTCTACAGCAGACAAAATGTTAGAAACTTGTTTTTTCAGAGATCACACAAGATTTGCACAGCAAGTTGAAGCAGTAATAATCACCATGTGACTATTGATGATCAAATGAAGAACACTGGTTCAGCTCAGCCCTAATCCTCAAAATGACCCCTGAGGCTTCTGTTCTGCACAGGGCAGCCGAAGGGTTAAATGTGATGTGTGTTTTGTAATTAGAAGTCACATTTGACAGCTGTGCCAGGTGCAAACAGGACAGCATTGTCTTAAGAACCTTCCTTTCATGCTTACCCTGTAAAGCACATATGTCAAAGTGGCGGCCCGCGGGCCAGATCAGGGCCACAAAGCAATTATTTATGGCCCCCTGGATGATATTTAATAACTATTAGAGCCGGCCCGCAAGCCACAGAACACCGGCAGCAGGCTCTCAGCTGTTAACAAGGTGAAATGTCCGCTGCTCAGCTTCATTCTAACTCCGGCAGAAGTGGTGGAGGTGGGGGGTGGGAGGAGTGACGATATTCCAATGCGCAGCAACGCTTTCCTCAGCCCTCCCCATCTTGTATTCTCACAGACATAGTCTCGCGAGTTTTGGGTGCGGTGACTCACGAGACTTTAAGACAGCAGTGGAGCTATCGGTGCGTGAGAGCGCTGTGGAGTGAATGTCAGTACGCAGTAAACATGGATGCAAAACTAGCGAACAAGCAAACGAAAACTTGTTATTTTCACACAGAGTGGGAGGAGGAGTATTTTTTTGTTTATTCTAATTCGAAGTCTATTTGCCTCATCTGTAATTCGAGCGTTGCCTTACCCAAAAAGTGTAACTTGGAGCGGCATTTCAAGATGACGCACAAACGGTGACTTCCCTCCTAAAAGTTCTTTACGGACTCAAAGTGCGGGAGCTAAAACACAAGCTTGCAGCCCAGCAATCGATCTTCACTCGGCCCAGCACAAAAGGTAAACTGCTACGATCGCCTCCTACCGTGTTAACCGCATCCTGGCTCAACATAAGAAGTCTTTCAGTGATGGAGAAGTTATGAAAGAAGCGTTTATAATTCTGCATTATTCACCTGGATTATTGATCATAAATCAGGATGGTATTCTGCATTATTCACATGAATTATTGATCATAAGTGTTTATTGAGGCTTTATTTAATATTTTATTTAATTCATTTATTCATTCATTTAAAAGAGACAAAATAAAACAAATTCATTAAAAAAAAAACATTGAATGAAAAGAGTGCAGAAAGAAGAAAAAAAAAACATATCACCTCCTTATAATAAACATTGAACCAGTCCGGCCCTTGGCTTGTAGCAAATTTGTTTTTATTTTTGGCCCTCGGTGTATTTGACTTTGACACCCCTGCTGTAAAGGAACAACTATTGGAGGAAAAACAGTGCAGAAAAAACTGGAACAATTAATGAATTTCTAGACTGATATTTATTGGAGGAGTGAAAATAACGTTAATGTCCCTTTTCAAAACCAGGTGAAATTTACAGTGAAGTGAGGTTAGAGTAATATTAATCCCTGTATTTTTTTTAAACTAAACAATACCTGTATATCCAATCAATATAGTATGACTTTATATAAATATTTAGATTTTGTAACTGACATGAGTCCAGTGTTTAAATAAACCTCTCTGGGTTGTAATGTTCGGCGGCAGTACTGTAATTTGACAGAACTACAGTACTGTACTTATTTTAGTCCTCGTGTTGCGTTCTGCAGCGCCACCAACAATTCAACATCAACTTAGAAAATGCTTTAGAGAGAAGAATCACAAAACTCATCAATGTCAAAGTTTTTGCATTTTTTGATTTCATTGCATTACAGACTATAACAAATAATCTGATCATTAAAAACAGCTCCCAGTGTGTTCATTTTAAACTGCTTGCACAACTTTTTTTTTTTATTGCATCAAAACTATTGCGCTATATTTCTACGTTTTATTCAATAACATTTGACGCAGTGCTTTAAGTGGGCCGGAACTCACCGGTACCCAGTTCCGCCACTTCTAAAATTTAACCCTGAGAGTACCGGGACTTTTTTTAAGCGTAAGGTGCGTTCCGGAACTTATTTTCGTCTTCTCCACTTGAAAGACCCGTGGCAGATTAGAATGCATCATTTCCCCCGACTGGATTTCAAGAAAGAGTAATGCATCTTCACGATAATAAAACATCTTTGGTGGAGCGCGTCATTTGGCCAATCACAACCTCAGGATAGACAGGGGGAGGAGACGACAGCGAACTCTGTAAAAAAATAAAAAAAAACTCTGCAGCGCAACAGAGCGCGAGGGAAGCGGAAGTAACTCCTCCAACGTGTGGGTAAAGTTAGTATTTTTATACATGCAGTGGAGTGTAATCATTGTTTAGTAAAATGGCATGTTGGGTTACAAATAAAACTAAATAAAAATTAACAAAATAAAAGACAGTTGCACCCCTAAAGCCACTGTGGTATCACATTAATTTAATTATCTTAGCCACAGGAGTGAGTTTAAAAACAGGATTATGTCCATATGAACTAGCTAAATGAGGTGTCTCTAAAATATCTTGATGCATGATCAATAATAATTTCAACAATTTTTTAATCTGTCCACAGGACCTGACTTTATTTTGTTAGATGTCTCTAAAATAGTTAGTGAATCATGTTTACATGTAGGTAAACATAGATGTTTAACAACTTGTTAAAATACACAAGAATGCAGGAAATGGCATCTACTTTATTCAAAATTTCTGGCAAAACATCTTCACCAGCATATTTAAGAAACTAGTTTTTACTGTTAGTAAGTTTTATTTATATAGCACATTTCACAGACATGAGAGTCACATAGTGCTTTACAAAAGGAAAAATAAAATCATAAAATCACAGAAGTACTATACAGAAAGGTAAAACATAACAAACTCTAAAATCAATGTACAAAATTAACCAAAAGCCTGTCTGAAGAGATAAGTCTTAAGTTTTTAAATGCATCTGTTGACTCGGAGCAGCGCATTGTTAGCAAAATGTTCTGCTGTATTTGACTTGCTGCTGTTGTTGGTTGTTAATTTTTTGGTTGACACAATCTTTCCTATTTATGTTCTCATTAAATTAGGTTAGTAAATGACTTTTACTTGAAGCATGTTAAAAAATTACAAAATCTTTCGGGGGGGGTTGGCGCAACGTTTGTCACCTTTTTCATCCCTTCTGAGTTTGCAGGTATGCATATTATTATGACATTAGGGAGGGTACCGGCACTTATTTTTTTCCACTTAAAGCACTGATTTGACGGCAAAAAATGGCAATAAGATTTATTTAATTTTGGGGTGAAACTGAATATACGAAGCATAACAAACAAACTGGAGCCGGGATTTCTCTGCAGAAATTTTCAATGAGCAGCATAATTAACACCAAAGTGATCAACTCCGCAATCAAAGCCGTCAACTCTCTGATAAGGTGTAACGCTGAGCATCCAGCAGGCCACAACACAACGCATCCCACACTCAGGAGGTCTATACATCTTCACTCTGACAAGGAGATAAAGTAGGTGATTCCTGCTGGTGTAGAGATATGGTCTATCACCCCTTGCTCTCCCCACCCCATCCCTTCCTGCCTCTCTCTCCCACCCATTAAACCTTCGCCTCGCTGTTGTCCCTACCTCAGCTCTCAATCACAAGGTACGTCTGGCAAGGTCAAATTGACTTTAGATTAATTAACTGTCAATTAAAGGAATAATTGTTTCATAATGTGGTGAGCCAGACCCACCCAACACAAGGTGTGTACAAGCAGGGCCAGTGCTGTCAGAGCTGGTTTAAGCCGATAAGCTGGTGAGTGAAGCCTCTTAGAGGGGGAGAGAAGTGACAGGTGGACATGTGTGTGCTGTGTGCGTGGACAGATCTGTTCATGTGTAACAGGTCATGAATTATCTCATAGAAACGCTGCTGCTGGGCCCCACGCTCTACAACTACCGGTACTGACTCCACGTACGTCACACACACACACATGAAACCAACACGTACCTGAGGCAGCCACACAGATCCCCTCACTGCGGGTTTGTCTTCCTCACTCAAATCAGCATTCATCAGTTCATACAGCGGCTGATGAGAGGATGTATCCTCCACCACAGTCGACCAAAGGAGAGGAGAGGGGAGCTCCGAGAATGAGAACAGTGATGAAATCAGAATAAAAATGAGAGTTGGAGGAAAACAAGAGGAAAGAAAGAGGACATAAATAAAAAAAAAGGAGAGGCGGTGCGGTGAACGTTGATGAAATGGTGATTGCCTCTTGCTTGCTAATGGTTGGCCTGGAGGGGTGTCAGAGAGTGGCACGTGCAGCGAAGCTCTTCCCGCTACATTTGTCTTCTCAGCGTTAGCTGCAGCTTTTCCCCTCACAGACCTTTGGAAAGCTTTATTTCCATAAAAGGAAGAAACGATAAATATGAAATGATTCACTGATTTGTCTTTGTCATATAGAACAGGTGAAATAATTGTTTTTGTTACCACTTTCTTTAAATCCTAAATAGTTTTTTTACACAGAAATGTGTGTACAAATCCATATTTTGTAAAACTTGTTAAAAACAAGCTGTAAGGACCAAAATATCCCATGAAATATGATCAAAGTTTGTTATCTGTCAAACTTCAACTAATAAAAATCCAACACAACAACACATCACCACAGATAGGCCTGTCATGATAACGAATTCTGATGGGCGATTAACTGTCTCAGAAATTATTGCGATAATATTGTTTGAAATTTGACAATAATTAGTAATTATTGTCAAATTTAAGAAGAAATGTTTGTTCATTTGTTTTGCATGTAGTACCTTTTCTGGACCACTTGATGGCAGTATAAGATAGTTTGAACCAGAGCCATATATATATAGAGAGTTCCGACACGCTTTGATCTCGCCGACAGGCGGTCAATCGTTCCAAACTACGGCTATGGAAACCTTGTGGAGCTGCGCCCTCTGGCGTCGACGGAGCGCTACTGCAGGCAGCATCAGACTGTAACCAGAGCCATGGAACAAATCGCCCCCTCCATGACCCACGTGACTTCCGCATTCCATTCTTACAATGGAACTCTATGGAAGTGTCGCAACTCTCACTTTATATGGCTCTGGTTTGAACCAAAGGATGGATAGTGAAGGAGTGAGCAGCAAGTAATTGGTTGTCTTTCTTTGATTCACTCGGTGTGGTTTGAGCTCTTTAACATAGCATTTGTCACACAAAGCTTTTAATAAAAAATCAGTAAACAAGTTCTCTTTTTGCAGAGAAAAACAACTTTTTACAGGAAGGCACAGGTTTCAAATGGGATTTTT
>JBBPBX010007140.1:0-38499 GCA_038048925.1 Garcialebias charrua | reverse complement strand
ATCTTCCTTTTCTTCAGGAGGATGGTTCAGAGGTTGGTGTAGGTGGAGCCCAGGTTACAGGTTCAAACACCCGTAACATCCTGCAGGTCTCCACCTTCCAGATGACCATCCTCATGCTCTTCAACAACAGAGAAAAGTGCACTTTTGAGGTGGGTGCACAATGCAGAATTTTGCATCTCTTCCCAATCAAGGATAACATTATGTCCACTATTTAATTCAATTCAGCTTATTTATATAGCACGAAGTCACAACAGAAGTCATCTCAGGGCATTGAACAGAAACATTCATATATAAAAAATAATAACTTAACAGAAACATTCATAATAATATTTTATCTATTTATCTGAGGAGCAGACTGCTTTGAATTGAACTCCATCACAGAACTCTCATCTTGAGCAAGCATGAAGGCGACAGTGTAAAGGAAAAACTACCTCATGAGGAAGAAAACTTTAGCAGAACCAGGCTCAGGACAAGCGGCCATCTGTTTGAGAAGAACAGAAACACAATGGCAGGTTGAGAATCACGTTAAGATAGAAATAGTATCAAATAAAAACTATTCAATTTTAACAATCCAACCCTAACTATAGGATTTATCGAAAAGGAAAGTTTTAAGCCCAGTCTTAAAACTGGACAGTGTGTCAGCCTTATGGACAGAAACTGGAAGTTGGTTCCACAAGAGAGGAGCCTGAGAACTGAAAGATCTTCCTCCCATTCTGCTTTTGGAAACTCTAGGCACAGCGAGTAAGCCTGCAGTCTGAGAGCATAGTGCTCTGTTAGGAAAATATGGAACAATAATATCTGTAATATAAGATGGAGCTAGGTTGTTGAGAGCTTTGTAGGTTAAAAGTAAGATTTTGAATTAAATTCTGGATTTGACAGGGAGCCAATGGAGAGAAGTTAAAACTGGAGACATATGATCTCTTACTAACTCCAGTTAAGACTCTGGCAGCAGCATTTTGGATCAACTGAAGACTTTTTAAAGAAGTATTTGGACACCCAGATAATTAGGGATGCACTGATCCACATTTCTTACTTCCGATCCGATATTTAAATCTGGGTATCGACTAGGGATGTAACGGTACATGTGAGTGTACCGAACCGTTTCGGTACAGCACGTTCGGTTTGGTCCACTTGCGTACCGTTTCGGTTATTTTTTCACTCATCAAACGTTTTTAACGGGGAATATATGCGCCCCTGAACTAAAATTCCTAGGCGAGTTTCAGCACGGCGCTATTATCTGCAGTACGCGCAGCATTAGCTTCTCGCTGCGGTCTCATGTTTAAGAACGTTAAAAGTTAAGACGAGCGCAAGTCCAAAGCTGTGTGTGCACAAGAAGAAGAAGAAAGCTGTGTGTGGACGTTGTTTCACGAAGACTGGTGCGGACGTGCAGAGCAGCGCTCAGATCTGTAGCGGCAACACGTTTTTTTTCTCGTTTTTTTTCTCAACACGTCTAACCTGGTAACGGACTTGAAACAACGTCATCCCAATGTGAACGTCTCTTCTAAAAGCAAGAAAAGCAGCTTGTTGCAAACAGCGCTAACAGCAGCATTTAAACGTCCTTCATCAGGTAAATCAGATCAGTCCAGATCAATAACACAAGCTGTAGAAGTTTTTAAAGCTCTGGGTTGATGTGCAGGCTTTAAAGTTCGTGAGCCCCACTAAGACATCCATCACGTCAACACTTCACACTGTTTTGAAGTTCTGCTCCAGAACCGAAAGTAAAAAAGTTCATCGTTTTATGAAACAACTAAAACTGATGTTGTCAACAAGCCCTGGAGCTAATTAAAGCCATGATGATGATGATGATGATGATGACTGAGAGATTCAACCACCTCATAACAACCGTTCAAGAAGAGGTATTGTTGTTTTTTTAATATTATTATCTATATAACTTTTTTAAATTTAAAGTTATAATCTTAGTAACTCTTTTTTTTTTTTTACCTCTTTGTGTTTTATTTCCAGTCTGGGACAGTTAGCAGTTGACTTCTTCCTCTTCAGGGAAATCCACCACTTCAGCTCCAGTAGAAGTGTGTGACTGAACTCTGAACTTTTCCAGGGACACCCTGATGCATGCTCAATAATCCAGGTAGAAAAATCTAAAAAAGCTAAGTCTGGTCCTCTTCCAGGGACCTGTCCCACCTGGGGGAGCAGGTCCAAGAAGAGGTTGTAAGTAATGAGGACAAATACAGCCACACTGCTGCTACTGTTGTTATTGAGATGGGAGATATTTACTGTAACTAGATCTGTGCTTTTAGCAGAAAATGTGAACAAGTTGGTCTTTTTGGACAAACACTTTAAACTTGATTGGTTAGATTGTAAACAGTCTGTTGCTGCTTATTGTTCTTATTATTGTATTTATTAAGATTTTATTATTGTTAGTATAGTTTATTTATTGTAAAGAATGCCGTTTATTTAAAATATCATCCAATTGGGTTGATTTTGTTTATTTTTATACAAACATATTGTTTACTTGGCATATTTTCAAAATAAATGTTTTGTAAGTTTTTATTTAAAAAAAAAATTGTACCGAAAAAAAAAAACAACGAACCGAGCCCTCCTTGTAATTGAACCGAACCGAAATGTGATTTTAGCATACCGTTACACCCCTAGTATCGACCGATGCCGATACTTTCCCGATCCGATACCATTCCGGTATAAGAGGCAATAATGAATAATAATAATAATAATAATAATAATGTGGTATAATGAATTTTTCGAACTGCGACTACTGTCTTAACATTGTGTGAGTTAAACCCTATGAAGACACTCTGGGCCTCACAACAGGAAACACCTAAACTTTAACAGCACATAAGAGGCAGGTCTATATCATTCATTCATTCATTCATTCAACCTTTATTTATACAGGCTAGCCTCGTTGAGTCACGGGGACTCATTTACAAGAGGGACCTGTCTCACTCACACCAAACAACCATCCATTCTCACACTCACACCTAGGGTCAATTTAATAATGCTTAGCATGCATTATGTGCATGGTGCAGCTGGAAAACTAAAAAAACGCTAAGCATTATGGGAAAGACGACAAAATCCACTTCCGTAGTGGTTAAGGGGAGTGGACTGTGTTGTCTTTCCCATTATGCTTAGCGGTTTTTTAGTTTTCCAACTACACCATGAGTGAGAAGGACGTCTGTGATATAGACCTGCCTCTTGTGCGCTATTAAAGTTTGGGTGTTTCCTGTTGTGAGGCCCAGAGTGTCTTCATAAAGTTTAACTCACACAATGTTAAGACGGCAGTCACAGAATATGGTGGAACACATGTGCTCTTTGAAGCCGGATCGGAAATATCGGCAGGTTGGATCGGAAAATCCGATACTTAAATTATGCTGGTATCGGATACCGATACTGGATCGGATCGGCCCCATCCCTACAGATAATAAACCATTGCAATAGTCCAGTCTAGATGTGACAAATGCATAAACCAGTTTTTCTGCATCATTTTTAGATAAGATGCTTTTAATTTTAGTGATATTACGCAGGTGGAAGAAGACGGTTCTAGTAACATTTTTAATGTGGGGAATGAAAGACATGCCCTGATCAAAAATAACACCCAAGATTTTTAATATTTTAGCTGAAGGCCAGATTAATACCATCCAAGGCAAGCGAAAGACTGAAAAATGTATTCCTAAGATGCTTAGGTCCAAAAACTAAAACCTCAGTCTTGTCTGTGTTCAAAAGCAGAAAATTTAGGGTTCATCCATGTTTTTATGTCTTTAAGAGATGTTGTAGTCTAAGTAGCTGATAGGATTCATTTGGTTTCATGGACAAATATACAGTAACTGTGTATCATCAACATACAGGTGGTCCCCGACTTACAAGCGAGTTCCGTACCTCCGAGTATCTCGTAACATGAAAAACTTGTAAGTCCGACAACGCGCACGTGCTATCTCGTTAAACCGGAACAGCGCTCGTAAATCGGAAAAAACACGCTAACGCTGCGGCGCACACCCTTTTAGCGACATGAGACTGAACAAGCATACATACTGATCCTTAAACATGCACAAAACTTTATTTACAAGCAGTTAGCTAGCACATTACACCACACATTCATCTATAAAACCATACCTGTAATGTTTTTCTGTACAGCAGTGCTTTTCTACACAGCACTTTCTATACAGTAATTAAAAAAACTATAAAAACAAAGTGCCTTAGTGCCAAGTGCAGTTACTGTACTTTTAAAAAGTTATTTTTCATCACAGAAACAGCATACAGTACAGTACAGTAGTAAACAACATTTTCTTACTTTGATTGAATAACCAAGTCACACCCATATGACATCATGTGACACGATGTCTCACATCCATCAGAAATCAGTGAAATGCATCAGAAACAAGTCACACCCATCATGAACAAGTCAAATCCATCAGAACCAAGTCACACCCATCATGAACAAGTCAAATCCATCAGAACCAAGTCACACCCATCAGGAACAAGTCAAATCTATCAGAATCAAGTCACAGCCATCAGGAACAAGTCAAATCCATCAGAATCAAGTCACACCCATCAGGAACAAGTCAAATCTATCAGAATCAAGTCACACCCATCAGGAACAAGTCAAATCCATCAGAACCAAGTCACAGCCATCAGGAACAAGTCAAATCCATCAGAATCAAGTCACACCCATCATGAACAAGTCAAATCCATCAGAACCAAGTCACACCCATCAGGAACAAGTCAAATCCATCAGAATCAAGTCACACCCATCATGAACAAGTCAAATCCATCAGAACCAAGTCACACCCATCATGAACAAGTCAAATCCATCAGAAACAAGTCACACCCATCATAAACAAGTCAAATCCATCAGAAACAAGTCACACCCATCAGGAACAAGTCAAATCCATCAGAATCAAGTCACACCCATCATGAACACATGACATCCATCTGAATCATGTTGCAAACAAACACCAGAAACAAGTGACATCATCCAGAAAAGATGTTGCAAGCATCATGTTTAAAAAACAACAGTGCTAGTATGTAGTGTCCACTCCATGAACTTTAGAAATGTAGAACCAGCCAGCACAGCAACAGCATAAAAAAGAAAAGTTCCCTTACTTTGATTGAAGTGAAGGTAGTCTTTTTGGTTGTCAAAACTTGCTGGTCAAACCTGGATCAGATGGGACTGCTTATGCAGCAGTGCAACCATCAATGTGAGCATGTGAGTCCAGAAAGGCCGAGGTAAGATGTCAGTTCAGGTTAGGTGTGAGGTCCTGATGGGAGGATGCTGTAGGAAGATGCAGCAGGATTCAGAGCACTCACGCTACTAAAATAAAAATAACTTTTTATTAACTAACAGACGTAGCGCTTATTACTGTACCGTGCGCTGCAAGCTTATAACGGTTGACTTCGTCAGCGCAGCTGCTGTACTGAACACTCACCAAAATGCGCTCACGCTACTAAAATAAAAATAACTTTTTATTAACTAACAGACGTAGCGCTTATTACCGTGCGCTGCAAGCTTATAACGGTGGACTTCGTCAGCACAGCTGCTCCTACACTCTGCATGAGTGCAGCTACAGTGTGCGCTCTCAGGACATCATTACCTGCAGTGTTCCGTCAGTGAGGACTGAACTTGGAAAAAGGGCCTTCTCCTACTCTGCTCCTGCTTCATGGAATATCTTACAAAAAGATCTGAAGCTCTCGACCTTGACCTCTTTAAATGGTTTTAAGAATCTGTTGGAATCCTGGCAAAAACCAATGCAGATATGTTCCTGTCTTTGATTTTATACGTCTACCTTATAATGTTTTGCTAGTTTTTTGATACTTTGTTAAAAAAAAAACAAAAAAAACTATGTTTTTCTCTCTGTTTTTCTCTCTTTTGTTTTTCTATTGTTCATTGTTTAAGGAAATTCTACCATTGCTGTTCATCGTTCTTTAGTTTTAGCAGGTCGCTTTTGTAAATGAGCCCACGAGGCTCAATAAGATTTACCTGACTAAATAAAGGTTGAATTGAATTGAAAATGCACTCATGGTCCGCCATTTCGTGCTCGTACTCACCATATTCAGCGCTTTGCAGATGGAGGATGTTGATTCTCCCGTCAGACCGTTTGATACTGTAATGCCTAACCTCTGCTCGAGCGTGAAGGTCTTTCTCTTCTTGGGTGCGGCCGCACCAGCAGAAGAAGCTCCAGTTCTCTTGGTAGACATGCTAACAGAATGCTAACAATGCTCAAAATGTACGTACGTAAATGTTCTCTGTAATTGCCAAACTGTAAACCCACGCGGCTGCATTCGCGCAGTTCGCTTATGTAGTACCTGGTGAAATCACTCCGCCTTTGTTTTTTGGGGGTGGGGGTACAGTAAATAGTGCGCATGTAACCTTCCGCCGCTGTAGTTTTCCATTTATCACGCGAGACGTACCCCCGCCCACCCCACCCCACCCCCCCACAGCGTGCCCGCCATGTGCAGTGTACATGTCCAGTCCAAGTCCAGACCAGGTGCATGGTGAAATCGCCCATCCCCCAACCCGAAACCATCCATCGCCCATCCCCCCACACGAAACTACCCCCACTCCACCCCCCCTGCCACCACTCCAGTCCCATTCTCCCCCTTCGAAACATTCAGCCGTCATGACAAACAGCGCACCCACCTCGTAAATCTCGTAAATCCATGCAATGGATTCCAACAGAGTTATCTCGTAAATCCGGAATTTTTATCTCGTACTTCGGAACTGTGGTTTCTAGCGTCATTCTCTCGTAAACCCAGAACTTCATCTCGTAACTCCATGCTATGGCTGTGTCTCTGGTGGGTCCTGCATAAAACAATGGCTCACTTCCCTCCTTGTTTTCCTCTTATAGCACCCAAGCAAATTACTTGTGGGGGGTTGATTTTCAGCCGTGGACAGAGCCGGACCTGCCTATAAGCGAACTAAGCGGCTGCTTAGGGCCCCGTGGCCACTAGGGGGCCCCATGAAGGGCACAAATTCTGTGACATGGATGATGAGGCACTCAAACAGCACTGTGAGCTCCTTGGGAACACACTCAGTGATGGAGAGAAGACTGATGTGGACTGGCAGGAACTAGCTACAGAAATAAAAAATCTTCCAAACCTCCCCACATCAAGCATGACCAGTTTTGATCTTCTCACCTTCATCCACCAAAAGCAGTTAACTGGACTTTATCCAAACCTGTGGGTAGCTTTGAGAATAGCCTGCACATTGCCTGTGACAGTGGCATCAGCCGAGAGAAGTTTTTCAAAGCTAAAACTGATCAAAACATACCTAAGGTCCTCCATGGGACAGGAAAGGCTGAGTGGATTGGCCATCATCAGCATCAACCATGAGGTTGGACGACACATTTCATATGATGACATCATTATTGATTTTGCTTCCAAAAAAGCAAGGAGACCCACTATTTGAAAATAAAAACCAAGAGACATGTTAAAAGGGAAGTGATTAAGCTGCAGTAAAGTTTTCTTTATTCTTTTTGGTATTTTATTTGTTTTGTTTAATATTTATTTTTGTGTTTTAACTATTTTTTCACATTTTGTGTTTTTTATTTTATCTAAATATTTTATTATTTGTTTAAAGGGTTTTTGTTGTTTATTTTATTTAGCTTTTTGTAAATACTTGTTTTGTATTGTTAGTGTTAAAAGTCTACAAGTACTTAAGATTAGAAAGTGTATTTTATATTTATTTTCTTACTTTTGATTTTTATAGAGTCAGAGTCAGAGTCAGAGTCAGAGAGAATTTATTGTCATTTGCACCGCATGTAGTACATGTGTTGAAAACGAGATTATGTACACAGGGTCCCAGTTACATCCAACAACAAATGCAAGAGAAAAACAATAATAACATCTAGGATTAACTAAGAGAGACATCAGCTAGTAATACACTAAGCCCTAATGTAGTAGAAAAACATCATTATAAACAGCAGCACGAACATGAGCAGATGGTCACAGATGAACGCAGCAACAAGAAACAGATCAGTATCAGTATGATGTGACATTTTGCAGTGTTTATTCTTATTATTTATTTATTCATGAGTCTGACAGCCTCAGGGTAGAAGCTGTTTCTCAGTCTAGTGGTTCTACATTTGATGCTCCTCAACCTCCGTCCCGAGGGGAGTGGTGCAAAGAGTGAGTGTGCTGGGTGAGTGAGGTCTTTCATGATGCAGGTGGCTCTTTTTCTGCATCTGGAGGTGTAAATGTCTGTGATGGTGGGGAGACTGACTCCCACAGACTTCTGTGCAGCCTTCACCACTCTCTGCAGAGCTTTTCTCTCTGCAACTGTGCAGCCTCCATGCCACACGTTGATGCTGGAGCACAGGACGCTCTCCACTGCACACCTGTAGAACGAGGTGAGGACTGGGCTTCTCAGACCGGCTCGTCTCAGCCGTCTGAGGAAGTAGAGTCTCTGATGACCTTTCTTGATCAGGCTGGTGGTGTTGTTGCTCCAGCTGAGGTTATCATTCATGTGTACACCCAGGTATTTGTAGCTGGAGACCACCTCCACCGCAGATCCACCTATATACATATATATTATATTTCTTTATAGAGAATGTACTGTAAATTGTTTTTGTGCAGGTTTTACATCGTTCTTCTTGTTGAGATTTTAATGTGTCCTATTTGTTACTGAAGTTCTGTTTTTAAGGATACTTTTTTAGCATTGAAGTTGTTTTTTGCCTGACATGGCTTGTTACATGTTGTGATTTAAAGATTAAATATAAAAACACACCATAATCTTTTATTGCATTTTTTTATTCTGTGTATGTAAAACTATAGGTTTAAAGCCCCCTTGTGGTCAAATAGAGTTAATACCATTGAACAAGTTCATTTAGACAAAAGCAAAACAAACAAAAAGACTGTACTTATGTAGGATCTTTCTACCTGCAAATGAAAAAACACAATTTGTACCATCAGATGCTCACACAATCATATATTTTTAGTGAGTGTGTGCTGGTGAAGATTCTCAGTCGTCCAGGACATGATGAAATCAAAAAAGGCGTTCAATACAGGATCAACTGGACTTTATTTGTTGCAGAAAACGTTTCGACTTCTGTCCAGAAGTCTTTTTCAATTCTGAATGGAAGCTGTGAGAACGAGAAGTTTTATACAGGCTTACAAGTCACGCACCAACATATGAAATTGGAAACTGAGATAACACCACAAATTAACTAAAATGCCCATTCTATTTAAATTGACAAAACGACACATCCCAGCTTAAACAAAAGGGGGTTTGTAACACATACATGTAAATTGAAAGATCACACCTAACAGTAGGAGGTTCCCTTGAAGTCTCTGTTAGAAGACACAAAACTGTATGTAAATTGACAAACAACACCTCCCAAACAACAAAAGAGGCTGCTCAGAGAACTTTGTTAGTCTAATTTAATTTAACGTTTTCTGCAACAAATAAAGTCCAGTTGATCCTGTATTGAACGCCTTTTTTGATTTAGTGAGTGTGCTTAGCAGTAAACTATGATACACCATGGTCTTAGAATAAAAGTGTTGTGCAAAAGGTTTATAATTACATACAGCATTTGGTTTTGTGTATCTTTCAATGACTACAAAGGCAAAGCAAAGTAGGGCCCCCAAAACATATCCTGCTTAGGGCCCCCAAACGTCCAGGTCCGGCCCTGGCCGTGGAGTCCCCACAAGTATGTTTATGTTTATTAAAATTGTTAATTTTCTTTACAAAAAACACAATACAAAACAATCCCATAAATTATAACGTACAAAATATAAATTAAAAAAAGAAAGGTAGCAGAAAGAAGAAAAAATCTTATTATATCTGCCCCTTTTTTCAAATAATCAATTCAAACAATAATAATCTTCAAGTAACAGAACAAAATGAATAACTCTTTCTAATTTTCTAACTAATACAATACACATTATGCTACTTCATATATATTTTTTTTAACAATTTGGTTTTGATCATTTTCTTAAATGTAAACATTGACTTGGCATTTTTAATTCCATTCTCCAAACCATTCCATAATCTAATTCCCTGGATTGAGGTAGACCGTCCCTTCAAACTAGTTCTGAATTTTGGTTTTACAAATATGTCTGTCCCCTTAAGATTATAACAACTTTGTCTTTTAACAAAATGCATTTGGATATTTAAAGTGCGTCTTTCACTTTAAACACACATACCGTAGTTGCCTTTTCAACCTAACATGTCTAAAACTCCAATTTTCATCAAAAATACGGATCATATCTCAAAATAAAATGTGCTACTACTACCTTTTTTTGTCTTCCCTCACTACTCTGTCTAAAAATAGCGCCCTCAGCGGTAAACCGGAAGTTACATCATGGGAGGAGAACGTTCCTGCTTTAGCTAAGAAATATATGGGATCGCACCAGGAGGAGGCGACAGATTGTAAAGTTGTTTTGACATAAGTATGTCATCTCTGACAATCAGGGCTGGACTGGCCATTCGGGCATACCGGGCAAATTCCCGGTGGGCCGTCGGTGATTTATGTGATTTATGGGCCGCTCGGGCGGTCCTGTCACTCATGAACCAAAAAAATAAATTATAGCTATTTTTTTGTCAATTGCGACGGCCGATTGGTTGATTTTCTTGAACGACATCGAGCTAAGCCAATGAAATCTCTCAGCACTCTTCCGTCCAGCCCCTTCCCTTTACTCGCATCAAGCTACTGTATTGCGGTTGTGAAACCTGACACCAGCGTGCCTGACAGAAACTGGAGGTGCTCACACGGAGCTGAAAAAAGTTCCTCCTACCGGCTGCAGCTGAGAGGAGCATAGATATAATATACACTAGATAAGCTGAGGAGGAGTCAGCGGCGTCGTCAAGCGGCAGCCATCTTGCCACAGACAGCAACATTAGCTGCAGCTGTGGAAACCGTATGGAGGTGAGGGATTTATACAAACAAAAATACACTTAACTCGCTGTAATCTTGACGGATTTACAAACGGTTTATGTTTTTAAAAACGTTATTAACGTGGCTATGATTTCTTTGGTAATCAGACAGCAGTTTCGTCTTTTTTAAAAGGTTTTATTCGTGTTTTGGGTGTCACACTCATCGAGAATCTAGAATTTAAATTCTGTTTTTATTACACCAATAACTATTTTAAAACAAACTAATATTTTGTCTCCTTTGATTAAGGGCTAGCTAGTATTCCAAATATTTCCCTAGCATTCTTAGATCACTAGGAGCTCTTTGTTTTTAACTGAACTAAAGCTGCACATGATTTCCAAGCGGTTTGTTTGGTATGTTCAACACTAATTACTGCTTTGTGTTTTACAGAAATACTCTTTGACAAGATGCCTGACTTTTGTGCAGCCTATGGATGCTCCAATAGACGTAACATCAAAACAAGAAACCTTGGGATCACATTTCACCTGTAAGACTCTGTGACAGTATTATTACTTTAATTAGAATAATCATAGTTATATTTTGGATCAGTGCACATTACACGTCACGCTACACACAAAAAATGTGAGATAATATTATTGACATAATATTATACATAATATATATTTACATAATAATGACATAATATATATTTACAGCACTTTGGTTGACCTTGTTGTTGTTTTAAGTGCTCTATAAATAAAATGGTATGGTATGGTATAAGGCTTGTAAAAGTATCTTTATATAAATTATGATTATGATTCAGTGTTTCTTTTTGATACCATTTTTAATAGCTGTTTTATTGTACCAAAAGTAAATGCAAGCACACCAAAAGTATGATATATGTGTATACTTGTCATTACTATAATTCAAAGGTAAAGAAAGGAAGTGTGGAAAATAATGACCAGCTTCTTCATGTTTTTAAGGTTTCCCAAAACCAGAGAGAGGAGGCGGCAGTGGGAAGTTGCCCTGAGAAGAGAGGGTTTTGTTGCCCTGGACAGGACACTGCTCTGCAGTGATCACTTCATGTCTGAGGACTTTGATCGGACAGGGCAGACTGTCAGATTAAAAGATGGTGTTGTTCCAACACTTTTCAATTTTCCATCTCATCTTCAAAGGGTATGTACCATCGACCTACAAGATTTCAAGTTGTATAAGATTGATATGTCTATAAACTACTGTATATATAAATATGTGGTTAAATGTCACAGTTTAGTATTTCTTTCTGCAAATTTAGCAATAAACAAAGTGTTGTTCTTAGCACATTTTAGACACTCTACTTTTGTTTATTTTAGCTTGTAAAAACAAGAGGCTCAAACACCTCTAGAAGAATAGAAGACAACCTGGCAATGGACCTGTCTCAGGATAAAGCTCAGTCTGATGTTGTGAGTATTAATTGATTCACACAATTGATAAGTGAATAATTTTTTTTTTAACTGTTAAATTCCACATTAATATTATTTATATATTTGCATATTTTTGCAAAGCAATTGGAAGCCACTGCAAAGAGGCGAAAGTGCTGCAAGCGGCAGGCAACTGACCACCCGCTCAGACTTTGAGCAACTCAGTGGCAGTGGCGCTACGTGCCTTGCGGGAGATGGGCTATGCAGAGTTCACGGAATGTGAAGCTACTTCAGAATTTCTTGAGGTAATACAGTAAGGGATTTGCATCATTGACCTAATTTATTTCAATATTCTTAACATTTGAGTAATTAATTGCTTTTATCCCTTTAATCCTGGTGCCATACACATTTTATCATGTCAATGGTTTTACTTAAAGTTTTCACAATAATGTCAATTTAGCAGTTTTGAATAATCACACCAAACTGAAGATATTTCTGTATATGTGCTTTTTGTTATAAAAATCATTAACACAGACACATTTGAATTTGAGCGTCAACAACTATTAAATAATTATGGCCATCCTCAAATTCAAGAATATGCAAGTACTTTGATAAATACCTACCTCCGAAGCACCCTTCACTTCTTCTCAAATTCAAGAATATGCAAGTACTTTGATAAATACCTACCTCCGAAGCACCCTTCACTTCTTCTACATTTCTGATTTACAAGTTTAAAGAAGTTCAGCAATGTAATTTTAAAAATCACAGCCACAGAGAAAATGAAGAAGAATGAAATACCCAGTCATGATGATGATTTCAGTGCTTCCTGTTAATTTAGATACTTGTCTGTAGATAATGGACACGCTGTTTGACATCTTGAACAGTCGCAATCCCAGAGCCAAAGGGTTCAAAGCCCCCCTTGGTCATAGGAATTGGACAAGCACCGAGGAGTTCTTGTCAAAGGCCAGGGGTTACTTGCTCTCATTGAAGCTGGAAGATGGCACACCCCTTTATCGAACAAAGAGGTTTCTTAAAATAGTGATTGTTATATTAGTGATGCACTACAACCATTTCTACCCCACACAATGTTATTGTTAATGGGTATTGGCATATGGGTTTATTTTTTTCTTCATTACAGTAGTTGTATAAAACTACTGTAGTTATAAGTAATGATCCAAAGTAAAGTAACTACAGTATTCCCAACAGCTACACTTTACCGGTTTTAGTGCATCTCTAATGCTATCTCCTCAGTTGTTCTCACCTCTCTGCATGGAGTTCATAATATGCTCTTTTCTGTCTGCATCACGTTCATAAGATGCTCTTTTCTGGTGATGGTACTTCTTATCTTATCAGGGTGTTTTGCTACAATATATTTGCTGTATTAAAATATGTCTCTGTTCCTGCTCTTGTGTTTAGTCACCGCCACCCCTAAAAAAAGTAAATGTTAAGATCCTAAACTCATTCTTTCTTGGGACCTCTTTGTAATTATACAATATTTGCTTTATTTGATTAAGATTCCTCTCTATCCTGGGATTTATCATCAATATTGACACATTGATGTCAATGGTTCCTGTGCTGCTTGATGAGCAGCGATATATCCTGACCTACAGGTTCAGCCAGGACCACTTGGAGCTTCTCTTTAACTCCATCAGAGCATCTGGTACAATTCATAATTATTTTTTAACACAACACTAAGTGACCGGAACTGTCAGCAACTGTATTGTTTTCAATTTGTTGATCCATGTTTTCTTTTTTTTTTTAGGAAAATACATTTGGTTTGTTTATTTGTTTGAAAAATCTGTGAATATGTAATATACTGTTATATATCTTGTGTCTATTTTAAGGTGGATGGAATAACAACCCTAGTGCCAGCCAGTTCAAGAACATTTTCAGAAAGCTGATGGCCCGGTGTGGTGTTAAACCAAGCATAAAAGGCAATGTGACCGCACAGGATGAGACAGAGTCCCTACCAGTTGAACCAATGTCCTCTGCTGACCAGTTCTACCACATTGACACATCAACAAACCTGTCAGCTGTAGACATGTCCTCTGTAGAAGAAGAAGATCTTTAGTTTATTTTATAGTTATACTGTACTTTTATACTTTTTTACTTTTTATACTAGTATGCAAAAACTCAGGACAGTATTATGTTCATTAAATGTTTAGTGTTTTAGTTTTAGAGTTGGTGTAAATTTTCATACTCATTTACCACTATGCAAAAACTCAGGACAGTGTTACAGTTTTACTATTTTATGCTTATGTTTATTATTATATGTTTCAGTGTTTTAATGTTTAAATAGTTACTGTTGCACCGAGGGACTGAGAGTCTTGTCACACTATCAGATGTTTATTTCTGTTTGTTTGTTTATTTATATCTCCCGATTATTAAATCTTTTCATGTATCTAAAAAAAATAAACTACACATATTGACCAAGGTTTGTGTAATAATGTATTTAATATTACATAATATTTGCATGTGTAGGGAAAAAATTGGCATAAATTATTTTCATACCACTAATAATAATGCTATTTATGATGAAATAGTATTAAATATTTATTAGCATTGTAACATATGTCAGTTAATTTCGCTGGAAATAAACATGTATTTATAAATAGATGTAAATATAATCTTATTGTGTATATTGCTAGTGCAATACAGTGTCTATATAACGTTATTTTCATGTGAACGTCCATCTTAAGTATACCATATTATAACAACATCTCTCACATTTATAACAAACCAAACCGTTTTAAAATCGGTTGAAAATTAAGCAAGTTATGGTTATTTTAATAGTAAATGCACCATTCACATTCATGTTAAGAGTGGGCGTTCTGTCTGTGGCAAGATGGCCGCCGTCTGACGATGTCGGTCTCCACATAGATATAATAAACAAATGTAATGACGCCAACACAGCAGACGGAGTCCAGCCAAACGGGGTTTATTCAGAAACAGGGACGAGCTGCTATTACCGAGGCTACAGCTCACGCCTTAACAGAAAACGCGGTACACACGCGAGCGAACACACTGCTAGCTGCCTGCTAACAACAACACACACACACGAGCTTCTTCTTCGTCTCTCTTTTTCCGGTCCCTCCTCCCTGCTCCTACCCCTCTCCTGCCCCCACGACCAGTCCAACACATGAGGGCGGGGGACAACAGAATCACAACAGCTCAACAGAACACAGTACATGTATAACTGAACAAATACACAGAAATACTTGGACCCAAAGCAGAACCAAACACAGGGTCGTTACACTACCCCCCCACTACTGAGTCCCTCGCCCACGAGGGGACAAACAAAGTCATCGAACCGTCTTGGAGCCCTCCTCGTCTTGTCGTGGGCGAGCTCCCAGCAGAGCGCTCCCGACTCTGCGGCTGGGACCTCATTCGACGGCAGTGATAAAACTTCTGGGGACGTTGGCGGACACACCCGAGACCCCGACCATTGGCCTTCTGGGGGCTGCGGTGCATAGGGGGCCAACCTGTCCCTGTGCAGAGCTACTCTTCTCCTGTTTTGGGGCATCTGCACTCTGTAGACCACCTCCCCCAGGCGCTCCAACACTCTGCAGGGACCCACCCACTGACTGACCAGTCTCGGGCACCGTCCCTTCTTCCTACGAGGGTTGTGCACCCAGACCAGCTCTCCTGGAGTAAAGTGTCGGCCCATCGCTCTTGCATCATAGTTCAGTTTCTGGCGCATGCCCGCTTGCTCCTGTTGCCTCAGGGCAATTGCATGGGCTGTCTCTAAGCTGTCTGAGCATGGTAGGGGGCCCATGATGTCCACGGCCACTCGCTCCATCGGGGCTCCTAAAACAAACTGTTGTAGGCGGGTGTGAGACCGACCTGTCGACCCCTTCCGTGCTGTACAGAAGTCACAACGGCGGCAGAAGTTCTCCACATCCCTCCTGTACTGGCCCCAGTAAAACCCCTGTCGGAGGCGGCGTAGAGTCTTTGTAACGCCAAAATGTCCAGACCCAGACGCTCCATGCACGCCCTGCAGGACTACGTCTTTCAGGCCTTTTGGGACTACAGTCTGCCACCGCTCCTCACCCGTGGAGGGGTCCTTCCATGACCTCTGTAGCACCCCGTCTTCCAGACGCAGAGCCTCAAACTTGGACCACAACCTTTTAGTTGCCCGCGAGAGCCCAGAAACCTCCTCCCACGGTGGCTTCAGTTGTCTCTCCACCCACTGCAACACAGGCTGGATATCGGGGTCCTGTTCCTGTTGGTGCCTCCAGCTGTCTGTGCCGACCACCTGTAACCCTCTGCAGATTACCGAGTGTTTATTATATCTATGAGGACGAGTGAGACAGGACTCATCAAGGAGTGACGTGACGTCTGCTCTATGCGACCTAGTTTCAGCGCGGCATCTTGCAGGCAGCACGCGTTAGCACTTAGCATTACAGTATTAGCATGTTGTTGCGGTCTCCTGTTGTTAAAAGACCAGCGCAAATTCAAAAGCTGTGCATGGACGCGGTTTCACAAGACAGGATCTGCAGCAGCAACACACGTCACTTGAACGGACTAACCACATCATCCGAACGTGAACGAAGAAAACAGCTTGTAAACACCGATCACAGCAGCTGCTACTTTTATCAGGTAATTCAAATAATTCCAGATCAATAACACAAATAGGAGTTTTTAATGATCTCTGAATCATGTCTGAAATGTTGTTGGTGCAGGCTTTACTGAACGCTGCTAAGACGTCTTCCATCACGTCAACACTTCAGCACTTTATGAAAAAACTCAGACTGATACAGTAGTGTCAGCATGTCCTGGAGCCCTGATGATGAGAGATGATGAGAGATTCAACCACCTCAACTGCTCAAAAAGAGGTATTGTTCTTTTACTATTACTGTACTATTACCTTTTTAATTTAAAATTATAATCTTATTAACTTTTTTTTACCTCTTTGTGTGTTATTTCCAGAAGTTAGCAGCTGTTCTCTTCCTCTTCAAGGAAATCCACATGCAGCTAAGGAGCTAAGGAGTCTGTGCTGATGACCCTGATGCATGCTCAATAATCCAGGTAAAAATCTAAAAAAAAACTATGTCTGGGCCTCTGGACATTCAAAAAACAAAACAAAACAATTGTAGAAACGTTTCATCTTTCATCAGAAAGACTTCCTCAGTCTGAGGTGCTGTATTCAGCTCAGTCTTATAAATATCACCCTCTCACTGTGGAAACTCTGTAACAACCTGCCCCCCAACATTAGACAGGCCTCCTCCCTTCACATGTTCAAATCCCTGCTAAAAAAATCATCTTTTCTCTATTATTTCAAACTGTGTGAGCTGACGTAGTGTATATATTTTTTTTTACTGTGTTTTCATTTTAATATTGCTCTTATACATTTTTATTATACTTTTACCGCTGTTAATATCATAATTTTTACCATTGGTGTGTGATACTGTTCTGTACATTTTTAAACCTCTTTTGTGTTGTGTGTGTGAAGCACCTTGATAACAGTTTATCTGTTTTAACTGTGCTATATAAATAAAATAGACTTGACTTGACTCACAGTGGATCAACCAGTTTGTTGATGACAGCTGAAACCAGCTGCTCACATGAGCAAGGAGGACCATCAGCCTAACAATGGATCATTAGCACCCTGATGGTTGTTTGCTATTCACAGAGGGCTGAGTGATACTAGCAACAACAGCATTGTAAGAGGGGGACAGTTGAACCCAGAGGCCTCCACCTCTGTTTAATGATGGACGGTTTCTTTTCACAAAGATGGCCTCCTTTACTCCTCTCTCAAACCATCGTTCCTCTCTATCAAGGATGTGAACATCTTCATCCCTGAAAGAGTTGGCCTATACAAACGTATTGTTCACTTGAAACATTTTCAAAATAATCATTTTATAAGTCTTTTTTGTAAACATATTATTTGTTTAGTGAAGTAAAGACACTATTTTTTTTATATAAAGCAAGTATTTCTTTATTCATTCAACCTTCATTTATGATATTGAAATCAAGAAATACCTTATTTTTTATCAAAAGTATTTATGTTTTATAAAGTCAAGAAAGACCATTATGTTTTTTGAATATTTTTAATTGGTAATTATTTTATTAAAACATTTAAATTTTTTATGTATTGTGACAGAGGGTTCTTGTTAGCAGCTGCTGAAAGTAACTAATAAAGTAACTTAGTAATCTAACTTAGTTACTTTCCAAATCAAGTAATCAGTAACTTAACTAAGTTACTTTTCCCAAGGACTAATCAGTAACTTAACTAAGTTACTTTTTCAATGTAACTATGCCATCACTGTGGGCCACTCTGCTCAAAATGCCCGGGCCGATTTTTTGTCCCAGTCCAGCCCTGCTGACAATTACATCAAATAGCTAGCCAAATAACTTCTAGATATATACTACCTAAAGCTAAAAATGGTTTATATTTATATATAGAGATACAGTATTAATTACACCACTGATGGATTTAACTACATTAGCCTAATCTTTAGCTCCCTAAACAATTTTTTTTCACTCCTAAAACACTCCGTGTATATTTTTTCTGCTGCCAGGGTGTAATTATATGGGTTTTATTTACAAACTGATGCCCTGTAGAAGACATTTGAGATAAAATTCGATTTTTTATTAATTTTTTAAGACACGCAACCGTCGAGCTAGCTTCAGTAAAGTTCAGTGCATTTCGTAATTTATATCTCCTAAACTACTCGGTGGATATTTTTCTGCTGCCAGAGTGTAATTATAGGTGTTTTATTTACAAACTGATGCCCTGTAGAAGACATTTGAGATAAAATTCGATTTTTTTTATTCATTTTTTTAAGACATGCTATCGTGTCGAGCTAGCTTCTGTAAAGTTCAGTGTGTATATCGTAATTTATAGCTCCTAAACCACTTTCAACCATTTCAACCAAAAAATTAATAAAATTATATTCTGCCAATAAACCTTCTTCAAAAAACATACCCAGGCTACTTCCAATTTACGAGCTGCTGGACGGTATGGAGCTCCGGAGAGACTGCAGCTGGCAGCTGCCATTGACAGCTGCATCAGGTCCCGGTGGATCTTGCTCGCTTCTGTAGGTCCCACTGCTGTGAACTGATGGTACTGCATCGGATTTCAGCCTGACCCAAGCCTCACCCAAGCTCTGAAAGCTGTTTTTTTGGTGCAGGAAATCGATGGACACGATGTCCAGACAAAATGGATTGGAACAACCCCCGCACACACAAATATTAACCATTACTGTATTGGACCTCTTTCGCTTCAATACAATTCAATACAATACAACAACTTCCGACTACTTCTCCTCCTCCGCCTACGTCACGCGTCACGTGACTCCAAAACCGCGCATTTCTTTTAGGCTCAGTGTTTTACCCCTTATTTGTAGCTGTAATGCTCTTGCTATTAATTTGGAAAGCAGGGAGGATTACCAAAATTACTGTATTACCTCTAAATATGATTTTTCTGCCCCTAAAACTAACATTAAACATGCACTTTAAACTGATAAAATATTATAATCTACCAAATCATGGAACTTCAATAACTTCAGTTGATAAAATAATGTACTTGATGGATGACAGTAATGCTGTCTAGTGATAATTCTTACAGCTCTTTTCTGTAATACAAAAATAGGCTTTGTGATTGTTTTACACGCTTTCCCCACAAACATCAATACAATAAATTAAGTGTGGAACAATGATTGTGTTATACAACAAATACAAAGCTTTATCATTTAATAAGTCTCTGACTTTGTACAGTACTGCAATAGATTTAGCTATTTTTATTCTTACAGAATTTATGTGTTGTTTCCATGTCAGTTTGTCATCAATGATAACACCTAAAAACTTCACCTTGCCCACTCTACAAATCTCAACACCCTCACTTTTGAATGGAACATCAACAGTTTTCTTTTTATTACTGAATATCATGTAATTGTTTTTTTTCTAGATTTAATGATAATTTATTGAGTTCTTTCGGCTTTTCCCTGCGTTAGGGGTCACCACAGCGATCTAATGAATATCCATGTATATCATGTAATTATTTTTTTTCTAGATTTAATGATAATTTATTGAGTTTAAACCAAGTTTGAATTTTGACAAATTTTGTCTTAATCAATTCCAACATAGTAGTAGTCCTCACTCACTGACGACTGTAACTTCAAAAGAGCGTTGCGCTCGTGGTATTGCAGTGCAGGTGCAAAACGGCAAAAAAGTGTGAGTCGAAGTGGAGCTCTCATCAGTGCTGCCATGCTGCGGCACACGTTGATGACATGATATACCCAGATGCTGTATACCCAAAGCATCACATTGCACCAGCCATCGTCGTCGTCCCATATTCCGTTCTTGTGCCATGTCTCGTTGACATAAGTGACACACTGACCTGATCTTGTGCAGAATTTAAAAAAAAGTACTGTATGCAACAGATCAGTCTCTGGATCTACTCCTGCTTCTTCTTACAAGCTCATTGTAGGTGCTTTTCAGCATGCACCTTAAAAAGCAGCCAGGTCTAACTTGTTTTAGCACTTTAAGCTTCTATCCTGATCATCAACCCAGGCCCGTCTTTGCTGTCCACATCCATCACCAACACTTGTCTGAATTTAAATTCATTGCCAGTTTTCTGGTTTTCTTTACCTTGTCTATTTTGTGTAGGTCCAAACTAATGTAAATTGGAAATATCTTGCACAAGTTGCATTTGTATTGTGGAGCTCTTGAGATTACTCTTCCATAACCCAGTTGTCCTGATAATTTAATTTATGTTAAAAGACAAAATATTCACTTACTGCAAAAAAATAAAAAATCCCAATAATAATAATCCTGCCCACCTCCAGGAGCCACTCTAATAAGACATTTATAACTTTACTTCTGTTTGTAATGTTTCTGTTGGTTGGGATGTGTAATACTAGATTTGTGGTTTGTCTGTACTGCTTTTCCTTTATTTTGCCCTTCAAAATTGCCTATTTTAACCCTTTTCAACAGGAGATTCAGCAGGAGACGGATATCCCAGAGAGGGAGTTGGTGCGAGCGTTGCAGTCTTTGGCCTGTGGGAAAACATCGCAACGAGTTCTCACAAAGGAGCCAAAGTCCAAGGAGATCGAGAATGGACATGTGTTTCTAGTGAATGATCAGTTTACCTCCAGTCTGCGCAAAGTCAAAATACGAACAGGTGAGTAAAATGTGTGCAAGGTTCTGTTACGTCTCTCCTCTGAGCCAAGTTCTGTCCACTGCTGTTTATAACGGCTTTTCTTTGACAGGCTGTGTTGGAGAAAATCTTTTTTAAGTAATAATTTTTTTTTAATGAATTAATGCTTTCTCTTTAAAGTAACTTGCAAAATTTGCCTTTTTAAATTTTTCAAACCAATTTTTATCTGTTACAGAATAATTTATACAGTACTGTACAGTGCATTATTTTTAGCTCAAAATGTGAACATCACAATTTTATATCAGCTTTCTGTTTCTCCATGAACTCTGTTTTACAACCTTTACCCTGCTTTACCAGTTGCTGCGAAACAAGGGGAATCTGATCCTGAAAGGAAAGAGACACGGCAGAAAGTGGATGATGACAGGAAGCATGAAATTGAGGCAGCGATTGTCCGAATCATGAAGTCGAGGAAGAAGATGCAGCACAACGCCCTCGTGGCAGAGGTACATTCGCATTAAATAAGCATTTTTAGTGATTTTGTTTTATTTTTCTCAATGCTTAAGTATTTTTTATATAGTTTCAGTGAAGTGCTTGAGTATTCTTTCATTGGTAAGCACATTCTGTAGAAGCAAGGATCCCTATTGACTTTTTTGGATTAGATATTTATGCAGAAATATTTTTAACACGGTCTGTTCTGCTCACTTCTTGTACCGTGCTGCAAAACTGCCTGATGCAAAAAAAGATGCAATGTTAAAATTCACAGTGAAGTATTTGCTCAAAACACTACATTTATAAGGACCCAGTTGTTTTAGTTGAAAAGTTTGCTCTACTTTTGACTGTATTCAGAGTAGATGTTAGCTTGGCTCTTCTATAAGGAATCCTCTCTCCATCTCCTACAGTGCACTGACTGCTGTCGTTTAAAGCTGAGACACTGGTTACTTTTCAGCACTTTATCCACCTTATTCCTAGCCCCCATGATGCCTTGTGCGAATTATGTGTACGACTTCCGCCGGAAGTCAGAGCCGGCTCTTTTTTTACACGCTAGCAACGCGCTAACCGGTTTTCGTCAGAGGTTTAGGTCATAAAATATGTGGGAACACGAACAATCACAACTCAAATGTGGAGATATAGTTTTACCGCTACCTATAGCTATTGAGGGGTGGGAGGACTACTTGAAGAAGTGGCCGAAAATAACGTACACTAGCATATTTAGCTACTAGCATACTTAGCTACTTTGTTGACTGTTGCTTCATGGCGAAGCGATGAGCAATCTGAAAAGCTCTGAAGCTTATCAGTATCTTCACAGTAACAAGGTTGGTCCTGTTTTGTTAAGAGAGCTGGGACACATTCTTATTTACCTTAAGGCAAACACAAAGTCCAGTCAAAGCATTAAAAATCCACATCTCCAGGTCCAGCTAACAATGATGTGCCTTGGACCTTTGAGCTGCAAGATGTTTATCTGGACACCAACTGAGCACCTGGAGCTTGACATTTCTTTTGACAAATACTTTACTCATTCACATGAAGCACCTTGAGAACTTTTAATAAAATACAGTAAATGAAAACAAATAATGAAATAGACAGGAAGCGATCTTTAAAAACTTGATAATGAAAAAAGTGACATTTAGATAGAAACAGTAGTTTATTGCAAAGAAAATTAATCTCTGCCCAAAATACCTGGATCTCTAAAAAATACAGTAACGAAAACAAATAATGAAATAGACAGGAAACGATCTTTAAAAACATGATAATGAAAAAAGTGACATTTAGATAGAAACAGTAGTTTAGTCCAAAATTAACTGATATAGTGCACACAAAAAACTAACCTTGTAAGAAGGTTAACAGTCAACTATTGTACATAACAAATGAATCATTTTAGCAAATACTTTTCTAATGTAATATAGTTAACATTGCATCCTTTAAAAAACATGTTAAGAGTTGTGTTACGTTTACAGCAAGTACACCAGTACTGTACATGTTTGAGAAAAATGTTTACATTTAATGTCTTCTCACTTCTCACTTGAAATAAGCTGGCATCCTTTGCGTGTGAATGCTGGAATGATTAAATTGACACCATAGCTCTTGCAGCAGGTCCCTCACTGTGAAACCACGATCACCCATCACCTCATCTCCAGCACGCAGATAGTCCAGAAACCCAGAGTTCTGTGTTATATACCTGTCACTGCATTTACCACCATAAGCATCTGAAATAAACATGATTATTCCAGAGGGAGAAACAGCCAATAAATATTTCACAGTGTTATTTGCATAGTAGTGACTGTATGATTCACTTCTGGAGTCCAAGTTTTTAGCTTTCTGCAAAACATGTTGCTTTAATTGTTTCACGGGGCAACCATAGAATAAGGTTGTTGGTTTGTTTTGACATTATGTCAATCCACATTCCAACAGTCATGCTGCATGTGACTGTGGTGGTGTTGAGCACTGCTCCACACTCGTTAAGCCCATCTGAAAGTAAAAGTACAGTGTACAAACATTAGGGTTAATTTATGAACACACACACACACACACACACACCTAGATTATATATAAATAAACACACACACACACACACCTAGATTATATATAAATAAACACACACCTAGATTGTATATAAATAAACACACACACACACCTAGATTATATATAAATAAACACACACACACCTAGATTATATATAAATAAACACACACACACACCTAGATTATATATATAAATAAACACACACACACCTAGATTATATATATAAATACCGGTAAACACACACACACACCTAGATTATATATAAATAAACACACACACACCTAGATTATATATAAATAAACACACACACCTATATTATATATATTGTAGGAGGCGGTGAAGAGACGACACAGAAGACGGGATACAGAACTTCACTTTAATCAACTCCTACTAAACTGGCGGGAAACACCCAACACCGCCTTATATATCCAATACAACATCCGGTCCTCTGGACCTTTCACAATAAAACATCCTGTAACGCCTTCGGTCCACTGGGTGTGAGTAGAGCCCCCTAGTGGTCCACCACACACGCCCCCCCAGAACACCCAGTAAGGTCCATCACTAGTCCAGCATTTTAGGTTTGATCAAACGACCAGAACGGCTGAACCTGGGCCCTGCAGAACCAGTCTGATGAAGCGGAGGGCTACGAGGAGGGCCTGCAGAAGATTCGGGCTCCAATGGACGTTGAGAGTCTCTGGAAGAAGGACCGCAGTCCGTTAGCAATGTGGATGGAGGTCTGCCCCTGCGAGGAGCCTGGGCCGTAACAACCTGATCATCTGACATAACATGAGCTGGTTTAAGCCTATCGATACAGACAGTCTCAGTACGACCCCCTAAATCTAAAAGGAAATGTTTCGGACCTGGTTGAAGAACCCGAAACGGTCCATCATACAAAGGCTGTAGTGGTGTCCTGTGTGCATTGTGTTTGACAAAAACAAATTTAGAGGACTCCAGACTCTTAGGGACAAACGACTGCGGTAAACAATGGTGTACCGGGCCGGGGACACGAAAAGGGGCCTCCTGAGATGAAAAATGTAGCAACGGTGGGGCGAACTGTGGTGAGGGTACCTCAGGTAAAAACTCACCGGGGACGCGCACAGGCTGACCGAAAACCAGTTCAGCCGGGGAAGAGCTCAGGTCCTCTTTGGTTGCGGTACGTAAACCCAACAAAACCCAGGGAAGACGGTCAATCCAGTTGTCACCGGTCAATGCAGCGCGCAGTGCGGCTTTCAATGACCTGTGAAACCGTTCACACAAACCATTAGCTTGGGGGTTGTAAGCGGTGGTCCTGTGAACGTTAGTCCCCAGACCCTTGGCCATGGTAGACCAAAGTTCAGAAACAAACTGCGGGCCCCTGTCCGATGTAATGTCTGAAGGGGGGCCAAAACGCGCCACCCAGGTAGACAAAAATGCCCGGGCCACCACTGCAGATGTCGTGGATGTCAGAGGAACCACCTCAGGCCACCTGGTGGTCCGGTCTATTATAGTCAGCAGATGAGTAAAACCTTGTGATGGAGGCAGAGGGCCCACCAGGTCTACGTGCACATGATCAAACCGCCGACCTGGGATGGAGAAGGGTTCCAAAGGTGCTTTGGTGTGTCTGTTAACCTTAGCACGCTGGCATGGGACACACGCTGCTGCCCACTCCTTAACTGCTTTACGCAGACCGGGCCAAACAAACTTTGAACTGACCAGTTTCACCGAGGCTCTAACACCTGGATGAGAAAGGGAATGTAAGGAGTCAAAAACGCGGCGTCGCCATGAAACTGGAACCAGGGGGCGGGGCCTGCCAGTAGAAACATCACAGAGCAGGAGGGGACCTCCGTCATTCACCTGCCGTTCCTCCAACTCGAGGCCCGTGGGCCCGGACTGGAGCTCGAGTATTTCTGCGTCGCTACGTTGGTCCGCAGCCATAGCAGAAAAATCGATGCCAACGTATACGGGAGAGATCAGCACCCGGGAGAGACAGTCGGCCACCACGTTGGATTTTCCAGCCACATGCTGAATGTCTGTAGTAAATTCAGACACCGCTGCGAGGTGGCGTTGCTGGCGAGCAGACCAGGGGTCAGAAATTTTTGACATCGCAAACACCAAGGGTTTGTGGTCAACATATGCAGTGAACCGGCGGCCCTCCAGGAAAAACCTGAAATGGCGTGTGGCCAGGTAAAGCGCCAGCAACTCTCTGTCAAAAACACTGTATTTCAGCTCATTGTCCCGCAGCGTACGGCTGAAAAATGCAAGCGGCTGCCAAACCCCGGAAACCTGCTGTTCTAACACAGCCCCCACCGCAACATCAGATGCGTCGGTTGTTAAAGCTATTTGCGCCGCTGGGGATGGATGGGCCAAAAGGGCAGCAGTGGCCAGTGCAGCTTTAGCATCACCAAATGCCTGTAGGCGTTCTGGTGTCCAGTCCACGCTGTCGTTGGGCTTTTTCTTTTTCAGCGCTCCATAGAGCGGACGCAGCAGTTGTGCTGCCCTGGGGAGGAAACGGTTATAGAAGTTAACCATTCCCAAAAATTCTTGTAGCGCTTTAACAGACTGGGGCTGTGGGAAATCTGACACCGCCTGCACTTTGTTTGGTAATGGGACAGCACCACTTGCAGAAATGCGGTGGCCCAAAAAGTCAATGACTGGCAGCCCAAACTGGCATTTCGCTGTATTTACAATCAGGCCATGTGCTGCCAGGCGCTGAAAAACCTCACGGAGGTGGGACATGTGCTGCTCAGCCGAGCTGCTAGCCACCAGGACGTCATCCAGGTACACAAATACGAAGGACAGACCCCTTAGGACTGAATCCATCAACCGCTGAAATGTTTGTGCTGCACCTTTAAGACCAAAAGGCATGCGCAAAAACTCAAACAGGCCGAAAGGCGTGATAACAGCGGTCTTAGGGACATCCTCCACATGCACAGGAACCTGGTGGTACCCCCGTACTAAATCTACTTTAGAAAAAATGGAGGTCCCAGCCAGGTGCACTGAAAAATCCTGGATGTGGGGGATGGGATAACGATCGTTCTCTGTGATGTTATTAAGGCGGCGGAAATCCCCACATGGACGCCATTTGCCGTCTGCTTTGGGCACCATGTGCAGGGGGGAGGCCCACGGACTGTTTGAGCGTTGCACGATGCCTAAACGCTCCATGTTAGCAAACTCTTCCTGTGCTATTGCTAGCTTAGTAGCATCGAGGCGGCGTGCACGTGCGAACACCGGGGGGCCCGTTGTGGGAATATAATGTTCGACCCCATGTTTTGTGTTTGTGTTTGCAAAATCAGGAACAGTCAGCGAGGGGAATTCAGACAATAAACGCTGAAACACATTACCCGAAGCTAAAAAGTTAGCATGCATTAAAGGCCCAGCTCCTCGCGTCGCACAAGGCAGTGACGAAAAAGACACAGCGTCGATCAAACGTCTGTTAGCGACGTCAACAAGGAGCCCGTGAGCACAAAGAAAATCAGCCCCTAAAATAGGGACTGAGCTAGCAGCTACCACAAAGTTCCACTGGAAGTCCCGTTCATGGAAACACACAGTCACCAACCTTTCGCCAAACGTCTTGATGGGAGAGCCATTAGCCGCGGTTAGCTGCGGCCCGCAGCCTTCTGCCAACCTGTCGGAGCCAGTCGGGGGAACGAGGCTCTTCTGCGAACCAGAGTCCACCAGGAACCGCCTCCCCGACCTCGAGTCTTCGATGAAAAGCAGCCTTTCCTTGTCGCCAACGGCCGCGACTGCTAGCGGCCGCTGGCGTTCTCGTTTCCCTGCGGCTTGAAGCTGCACGGCGGGATGCATCGTCGTGCTTTGGCGCCAAAGCGCTGGTGGTAGAAACAAAAGGTGGCTCCTGACCACCTGCGGGAAACGACGCCTGCTACCACCGATGGCTCGTCCGGCGCTGAGGGCGTTGCTTGAAGCTCGGGCGCTGCTGGGGATCCGGGGACCGCCGCCTGGACCGCGAAGGTCCTCGCAGCCAGCAAGATGCGGTAATCCTTCTGCTGCAGAAACGGGGAGTTGGCCGCCGGGAGTTGGCGGAGGAAAAGGTGGAGAAAGAGAAACTCACAGTCTGCTGATCCCCTCAAAGACAACATGCTTTCCATGAGCTCAAGAGCTGTGCCATCGCCCAAACCAGAGAGGGAAAAAAGTTTCTCAGCGCGCTCCACGTCTGAAAGTGAGTAACGCCGCAGAAGGAGCTGCTTGAGGGCGTCATACTTTTCTTGTGCAGGAGGGTCCTGGAGCAGGCTCATTACCCGCTGGGTGGACAATGGGTCCAGCAAAGCGACCACATGGTGGTATTTGGTGTCGTCTGCAGAAATCCCGCGAAGAGCGAACTGTGATTCGATGTGGGCGAACCACGACTGAGGGGCGTGCAGCCAGAAGTCCGGGATTTTAACGGCCACCGCAAAAGCGAGCGGGGCCGCCGGTGGAGGTTCCACAACCGCGGACAGCTGAAGAGAGCTGGCTGGACCTTCAGATGTCGACATATTCAGTTCACGAGGGTCACCAGTGTAGGAGGCGGTGAAGAGACGACACAGAAGACGGGATGTAGATCTTCACTTTAATCAACTCCTACTAAACTGGCGGGAAACACCCAACACCGCCTTATATATCCAATACAACATCCGGTCCTCTGGACCTTTCACAATAAAACATCCTGTAACGCCTTCGGTCCACTGGGTGTGAGTAGAGCCCCCTAGTGGTCCACCACAAAATATTTGTCAAAGCAATTTTGTAGAGGTTGTTGGGATAACAGCATGATAAACAAACTGCAACTAGAAAAGAAAAAAGACCAACCGGTCTCCTTTTTCAGAGTTTTTATTAACACTTAGAACAGAGGAAGACAGACAGTCGGCAAAAGAGATGTTAATGAAAAAACATATTCCACCAGTCAAGCATTGTGTTAATGTGCAAGCTCATACCACCAGTGCATGCTCATGTGGCCATCTGTCAGACTCAGGTGCTATTGATGATTTGAGGAAGCAAATGCTTAAGCTGCAGAGTCAAATGTCAGCTTTGCTGTCCAAGGACTCAAATTCTGCTCAACCAGGAAATCAGCAGAAACCAAAATCTGGCCAAACCAGTAGTAGGCCAAAGCCCTGGTTCTGTTTTAAGTGTGGACTGGATGGTCACATTGCTCCCAACTGTTCCAGTCCACCAAATTCCAGCCTGGTTGAAGACAAACGCAGCCAGCTGAAAAACAAACTGCAGTCCTGGGAGAAAATTAAACCATCAAAACTAGAATCAGTTCTTACTGAGGGACAAGTGGGAGCTGCAACTAGTGAATGTCCCCACACCAAAGACTCATCTTCCTATCTTTCAAAGGATTAGTGGGCACAAGAAGTACTGGTGAGGTGAAGATTAAAGTAATACATTTTCATTGCCTCTTTGATACAGGTTCTCAAGTAACTACAATTACACATTCCTTCTATAATACCTATCTATCAGATCATAAAATAAAACCATTAAATGATCTCTTGGAGATAGAAGGTGCAAATGGTCAGATGGTGCCTTATATTGGATATGTGGAACTCTGTTTGACCTTTCCCTCTGAGTTTATAGGAGAAGAGCTGGACATCAACACCTTGGCCTTGGTTGTTCCATACCTGCGATCATCACAACCTTCTGTTCTGATTGGCACTAACACTTTGGATGTTGTGTATAATCAATGCTGTCATTCACAGTCTGAGTTCCATCCTGTACCTTTTGGATATAGAGCAGTGCATAACATTTTAGAAATAAGGCATAAGCTGACAACTGATGACTATCATGGCATTTTAAAAGTGCAGTCATCTATCCCGCAGGTTGTTCCTGCTCAACAGACTGCTGTGTTGGAGGCTCTTCTCATATGTCCATTACTGCAAGGAGAAAAGGAAGTAATTATTCAGCATCCAACCTCATTCTCCCTACCTGGTGGTTTGATAGTAAAATCCATCCTTATTGATCTACCTCCTGTACAGCCTGCTTCACTGCCAGTGGTGATCACTAATGAATCTGATCATGACATTGTGATTCCAGCCAGAACAGCCATCGCTGAAGTCAGTACCATCCAGACTGTTCTTCACAAAGAGCAGAGTGTGCATCAACCTTCCCAGAGCACAGAGCCAAAGCCAACTAAGTTGAACTACAACTTTGGAGATTCGCCGCTCTCAACTGAATGGAAGCAACGTATAACAACTATGCTCAATAGTATGTCAGACGTTTTTTCCAAGCATGATCTTGATTTTGGTCGTGTAGATAAGATTAAGCATGAGATCAAACTGTCTGATCCCACTGCTTTTAAACAGCGACCAAGACCCATCCACCCCCAAGATGTGGATGCTGTGCGTAAACACATTCAAGAACTGCTGCAGTCTGGTGTTATACGTGAATCCAATTAACCCTTTGCTTCTCCTATAGTTGTAGTGCGGAAGAAAAATGGTGCAGTATGGCTCTGTATTGATTACAGGAAGTTGAACGCACAGACCATCAGAGATACATATGCTTTGCCAAAGCTGGAGGACACATTTTCAGCCCTGTCCAGCTCTACATGGTTCTCCACATTGGATTTAAAATCGGGTTACTACCAGATTGAGATGAATGAGACGGACAAGAATAAAACTGCATTCGTCTGTCCACTTGGATTTTATGAATTTAACCGCACGCCTCAAGGAGTAACTAATGTCCCTAGCACCTTCCAACGTCTTATGGAGCGGTGCATGGGAGATTTGAATTTAAAAGAAGTGCTTGTTTTCATTGATGACTTAATGGTGTTTGCACCAACTCTAGAGAAGCATGAACTCCGGCTGAAGAAAGTTCTGCAACGCCTGAGAGAATTTGGGTTGAAGTTGTCCGTTGAAAAGTGTGTTTTCTTCCAAACATCTGTTGGCTACCTGGGACATGTAGTTTCAAGTGATGGAGTGGAGACAGATCCAGACAAGATTTCCACATTAACATCTTGGCCGGTTCCTCAGAATCTTAAAGAGCTCAGATCATTCCTTGGTTTCGCAGGGTATTATCGCCGGTTTGTGGAAAGGTTCTCATCAGTGGTAAAACCACTTAATGAGTTAACAGCTGGATATCCACCCTGTCAGAAAAAATCAAAACGGATGAAGTTGCAACATTACCTTGACCCCAAAGAACCCTTTGCTGCACGCTGGACAACTGCCTGCCAGCAGGCCTTTGAAGAGGTTATCCAGAAGCTGAGTACTGCACCAGTTCTTGCATTTGCAGACCCAGGTAAACCTTACATCTTACACACTGATGCCAGCTCTACCGGTCTTGGTGCAGTTTTGTACCAAGAACATGATGGACGGAACAGGGTGATTGCATATGCCAGCAGAGGTCTGTCCCGTAGTGAAAGTCGCTATCCTACCCATAAACTTGAGTTTCTGGCTCTTAAATGGGCAGTTACAGAAAAATTCTATGACTACCTGTATGGATCCGAATTCACGATGGTTACAGATAGCAACCCACTGACATATCTGCTAACTTCTGCTAAATTGGATGCTACAAGCTATAGGTGGCTTGCAGCTCTTTCTACTTTTTCTTTTAAGATCAATTATCGGGCTGGCAGGTTAAATGCAGATGCTGATGGTCTCTCTCGGCGACCTCATGCTGAACAGGTGGCTGATCCTTTATCTCTGAAAGAGAAAGAAAGAATATTGAAGTTTACTGAACAACATCTGGAACATCCATCCTGTATCTCCATTGACCAGCACTCGGTTCAAGCAATATGTGATAGGCAACTGGTGTACAGCTCACCCAACTTGGACCAGGTTGCTGCTCTTGTGCAAACTCTCTCCATTAACACTGACCGTTTACCCGACAGTTTTGTTAATGATCTGCAGTTTGCTTCACCTGTTGTGCCATCTTTTTCTGAAGGTGAAATTGCTGACAAACAACGAGCCGATCCAGTCATTCAGCACATCATCGCTCAGTTGGAACAAGGGGAAAACCCATCGCCAACTCTGAGAGAACAGCTCCCCGACCTACCATTACTCCTGCGAGAGCTTACACGTCTGGAGCTCCATAATAATGTTCTTGTCAGGAGACGTAATATTGGAGGTGAGCTTACTTACCAACTTGTACTTCCAGAGGAATGGCGGGCTGAGGTCCTCAACCAGCTTCATGACCAGATGGGACATTTAGATACAGAGAGGACTCTGGACCTCGTCCGATCACGGTTCTTCTGGCCACGTATGGCAGTCGATGTCTGTAACAAACTCAAGAACTGTGAGAGATGCATCCGAAGAAAAGCACAACCTGAGAAAAAGGCACCCCTTGTTAACATTAAAACTTCAAGACCACTCGAACTTGTCTGCATGGACTTTCTTTCAATAGAACATGACCGAAGTAACATCAAAAATGTTCTGGTGATAACTGATCATTTCACAAAATATGCTGTTGCAGTGCCAACCCCAAACCAAAGAGCTAAAACTGTAGCAAAAACCCTGTGGGAGAATTACCTTGTCCATTATGGAATGCCAGAGCGTCTCCATAGCGATCAAGGGACTGATTTTGAATCTCACACTATCAAGGAGCTCTGTCAGATCACAGGAATCAAAAAGATCAGGACCACACCTTACCATCCCTGTGGCAATCCTGTGGAGCGATTCAACCGAACACTATTAAACATGTTGGGTACGTTGAAAGAAGAAGATAAAGTTCACTGGAAAGACTTTGTGAAACCGTTGGTACACGCTTACAACTGTACCCGAAATGATGTCACTGGATACTCTCCATACGAATTGATGTTTGGTCGGCAACCCCGTCTTCCTGTTGTAGTGATACAGCACCTCATGCTTGACCTTCAAGTACATCTTTTTCACATCTCTCTGAAACTTTGAGTGTTACACTTTTCTTGAGCCCTCAAGGAGACAAGTGGACACTATTTTATTACATTTATTTTGTATTAAGAGACAAATCAGAAGAGACTTTCTTTAATTTGTGTTAATTCAGAATTAATCAACACAATAACTTCAATATACTGTATTGATCATGGTTTATGCTGTTAGAATATTATTCACTTCTTCATATGATGAATCAAAGCGTCACCGGTTATCCATATGAACAGTATATTCTTAATATGTGTATGATTTGACTAAGCTGGTGTATTTTAACTATGCCAAAGTTAAAAGAACAACTCAGAATGATCTTAGTATTTGTTTGAAGAGTTTTGGGAAAGAAGTGAAACGTCGAGGGCATAAGTTGCCTCCGGTCTCCTGTCCTTTCTAAAAACAATTAATCTGTTCTCAAAACTCTCTCTGTTTTTCACACCTGCAAGTCTTCTGTTTTGACTTCGTACTCAAACTGTCTACTTCTCGTGTAAAAAACATTTCACCTGACGTCAACAAATCTCCCTATTCTGGCCACAAAAGCCAATGAAACGGAGAGAAAACTCTGACGTCACACCCCCTTCTTAAAGGGACACTTCCTGGAGTGAGACAGTATGAAAGAGAGCAATCTGAACTTTAGAGTTCTCTGGGAGAAGCTGAGTTGCAGTGAACTTCTCCCTGCTCCAAGCTGTTGTACGTCCGACCATGAGTCAAAGGTCCGCATCTTCAGCAAGGTTCCGACAGCACGTCAGCTGTGAGCCAGTCGAGTGTCACAGCTCCAAGCTGTGAACTCTTTCTGAAGTTATCTTGAAAACCAAACCGGAGCTGAGTGCATTACTCTGTGAGGCAAAGCAGATCTCACGAGACCGTGGAAAGATGAACGTGAGTCGCCTGTAAAACGCAGCAGGGCATGCGCGTGTGGCTTGACTAGTTTACTGGAGTCGAGCCAAGAAATCTTCACAAAGATAAAAAGTTGTTTCATCACGGTACTGACGTCGAGCTGAAACCGACCAGAGGATGTGCTATCTCTGGTTAAAACATCTCAAGATAAGACTTCAACCATTTCCTTTCAATCCTTAAACTTCCTCCTTAAACTTTCGCCTCTTATGTTAACTGTAAGTTTGTGCCACAGAAATAAGTTAATATAAGACCCATTAACTTGTGTTCTGTTGTTCTGATGTTTTAATCTGCTGAAAAGTTAGTTATAGGAATCTGATCAATTAATCTATGTAAATAAGTTTTGATTTGTAATTTGATGATTTTGTTATTAAATGATTCTACCTTTGGTAGGTCAACATAATAACGTCTCCTGTCAATTACATTTTTTCATTGAGTCACAGATTTATTGATATTAATCTGAAAAAGATGAGAACCCGGAAATTATTGATGTATCTTCTGTCAGTCTAAACCCTGCCAAATTTACATCTAAAAATAGATAAGTCATTTAAATGACCTTCATAATCTGACCTATCTTCATATTCCTTGCATATTGGTGCCCGCACGTGTTTAACTACACAATCTGGGGGCATATATGGAATATGTTATTACATATTGGTGGCCTAGTACCGGTGTCTGAAAGATTATAATTAATATTTCTGTGCTCATTAACATGTTTGCATATTTTGTCCAATTTTTAGACTCTGGCAGATTATTTCTTTTGGTTAGAAAAGTGTTCAAAACGTTGCATAATACTGCTTGTCTTGTCATTTGAGACTGGGAAATTGTCTGTAATCAACTTTTAAGACGTTAGTTGGTGCTTTTGGTGAAGATTTGTTAAGGTTTTGTGTGGTTCTGTTCCGGTCCGGTTCACGTGATTGCACAAACTGATGTACAAATCCTTGTAATGACCACCGTGTCATTGCTGACAGCTAAAATTGCATTTGCAAACTTCTTGTGTGTGGTATGCTACATTTTAGACAGCAATAGATCACATTGTCCTGCTCTGAAATGTGTTGTCAGCTCTGTCTAAGACGGTTCTGTGCCGGCTCAGTTCTGATAAGTTTGGACTCGTGTTCGTTGTTTCAACGAGTAAAATTGCTGTTTTTTACTGAGGAAGCTCTGTAGACCTGTTGCATATTGTCACCATACATTTCAGATTTTTGCAATGTTATGGAAGGTCTTTATTAAGTTGTTAAGAGTCCGGATATTTAAGCTAACAGCTGGCTTGCGTCCATCTTGAAAGCTGCATGTCTTTCTTGTTGTTGTTCGAGGAGATGAGACTACATTTTCGTGGCTCGTACGTTCTCTGAACGGATTTAAATTGTTTTTGTGTGGTCTATTGTTATGGTATGTTGGCGTAACTTTATCCTTGTTTCTGGACTTGATAAATAGTTCTGGCTTGGGGTTTCTGGGAATTGCTATAGCTGCATTGTCCAGTAATTTCACGTTGGGATTATTGTTGTTTCAATTTTAAACGACTGTTTGAGGCTGCGGGTGGTGAATTTTGTCTGTGTTTGTGAGACGTTTGATATCGTGTCGCAGCTACGTGCATTTTTCATAGTGGTTGACCGCTGTGTCAAAACCCACCGCTCTTCTTCTCTTCTTACGTCTGCGGATTACTGTTGTCTACTGTTTTCACATTTTGCTGGGGATCTGTGGTGCCTATTTCTGTTACAACGTTGTTGGAGGGGGTTCGGCAAACCGTCTCTTCTTCTGAACTGGACCGGAAACTGTCCGGTTCCGACGAAGACTCCGTTGTTTTTGAACAGTTAGAAGTGCTGTCTTCCTCTGGTAGACTCGGATACTGGCCTGTATGTGATTTGGTACGTTAACAGAATTTTTCTGTGGGGTGTTAAGCGTTTATTTTGAAAAAAGAGATTCAGAACAAAGGGGTAAGCTACGTTAGCATTACCGGAGCTGAAGCTGCATAAAGCATTGTGATTGGTCCATTGTGTGTTGTGTTCAAAATCGTTGGTTCTGGTAGACTCTGGTCGTCAGGTTTCATTTTGTGCACACATTTCTAACAGTTTTCTGTTTTCTTTCGCTTCTATGCATGTAATATCGTCGAAGACTGCTTAACCGCGGTGTTTTGTTATATTTATAAGTGTTTTAGGGCGTTAAAAAGTCCGTTCGACGCTAAAATCCGACCGACTTTGAGGTCCGTGAACGCGTCGTTTGAACAGCACGTCACCGTGTGTGACGTAGAGGGACGTGAGGTATGGAAGACTACATTACCCATGAGCGCTTGGGTTAAGAACTACATGTTTTGTCTTTGATGTGATTAGTCGATTGCGCTGTATGTGGCAGGGTGGGACGGCCCACTCCTCGTCTGTTTTCACTTCAGCTACCAGAGTGCACAAGCTTCACGCTTGCTTGTCCGTTAATATCTTTGAAAACCTGTTGCACGCTGTGTTTTTGAGATGTTAAATGGTGTTTTGATACAGTTGGTGTAAGACTACCGAACGCCATGTGACCTGCGGTCACGTGACACCGGAAGCTGCGACTGGCTTATAGGGCTGGGCCATATCATATCATTACCGGTTTTACCGGGCAAAAAAGCTTGCCCGGGCAAAAAACGTATATCATGATATGCTAATTTCATGACGTAATACGTCGGGGCGCCCCGCCCCCTTCACTTCCGAGCGCTTCAAAAGACCAAACCGAGCTGCGCACCTCCCTCCACCTGTCTGTGTACTGGTGTAACGCTAGAACAAACAACGTGTTTCAGCTGTCTCTCCGCTGTCTCTCACTGCACAGGTACAGAGAGCTTGTCCCCCCCTCCCTCCGCCCCGCGCTGCTCAGCGTGTGTGCAGGTTGCTCTCTCCCTCGCTCCAAAACTGTTGCGCGTGTTTCAGCTGTTTCGCCCACAGAGGCAGGTGATCAGAGAATCAGATAGATGTTAAAAAAATGAATCAGAAAAATGAATAATTCCTGCAGGAACAGAGGAAGCTGAAACACCAGATGCTTCAGGGTCAGCTGATCAACTTGTTACAAGTTATTTTTATACTTGGAGACAGAATACTTTACTTAATAAAGTAATTTCAGTAAAATTACCCCTTGTTGTTTTTTAAAATTTTATATAATGCTGCAAAGCAACATGTTAAGTTAATTTTGTCAAATAAATAAATTTGATTATTATTTTTTTGGTTATATCACGAAATTTATCGTTATCGTGATAATGCTCTGAAATATCACAATATAATTTTTGAGCCATATCGCCCACCCCTACTGGCTTATGGGACAGACTATTTTCTTTTAAACAAAGTTTAAAAATCACAGTACCTGTTCTAAACGGTGTTAGTCACATCGAGTTGTTGCTTATACCATACCATACCATACCATTTTATTCATAAAGCACTTTAAACAGGAACAAGTCCACACCAAAGTACTGGACAAACAAACACGCAACAGGCAACACAGACAATGAAGTACAACACGAAAAACATAAAAACATTGCAGATCATAAATCAAACGATCCAATACAAATCAGCTGGCATTGAAAGCAATGGAGTAGTAGTGAGTTTTTAACCGGGATTTGAAAACTGAGAGGGAGGGGGCCTGTTTGATGAGCAGCGGTAACTCGTTCCAGAGTCTTGGGCCTGCTACAGAGAACGCCCTGTCACCCCTGCGCTTAAGGCGAGTTTCTGGAACTATTAAGAGTACCTGATCCTCTGACCTCAAAGCACGTGGAGGGACATATGGGTGTATCAGATCCGAGAGATAGGCGGGGGCGAGACTGTTCAGCGATTTGTAGACATACATGAGAATTTTGAATTGGATTCGAAGATGAACCGGTAGCCAGTGAAGGGAGGCCAAGACTGGTGTAATGTGCTCTCTTTTGCGTGTGCTGGTTAAAAATCGGGCAGCTGCGTTCTGAACCAGTTGTAATCGTGCAATGGTGGCTTGACTGACGCCAAACAGAAGTGAATTGCAGTAATCAAGCCTAGATGTAATGAATGCGTGAATCACTGTCTCCAGGTGCTTTTTGGATAATATGGGCTTCAGCTTAGACAGACGTCTCAGCTGGAAAAAACAGGATTTGACGATCATGTTTACATGACTGTTGAGTTTCATGGAAGGATCCATTATCACTCCCAGATTTTTGACTTTTTGTTTTTCGGATAGGGGTAGAGCAGACAGGTCAATGCAGTGGTTTGAGGTTGTGTCTAGTGCTGGACGATAATTCAATAACGATAAATATCGCGATATACTTTTATTCAATAACGATGATATGAAGTTTAAGCATATTTTCGATATTTCGATAGGATTTTACAACGTTTCACTGACGTTTTTCTGTTTCTGTTCGGGTTGGAGCGGCTGCTTCAACAACCCGCCCGGACAGAAAAAGCTGTGACACAAAACGTGCGTGGTGACGTCGTTGTTACGCAGCGCTCAGTCCAGCAGCAGGCGTTAGCGGTAGCAGGCTAAAAGCTAAGCTAGTCTCCAAAGCGCGTTAAGTTTTCGCTTCAAAACCATAGATATCATATATAGAACACTAGATACCGCATGGCCCGCTCTCGCCTATTGGAGCTGACGAGATTTCAGGCGGCCATCTTGGCGCTGTCGTCCGCTCCACTCAGCCTTATATATTTGGCTGGCACAATAAAGTATCAGCACATTTAATCAATCATAACACGCTGAATAGTAATCCCATTGCCACATATTTAAATGTTAGGCATACAGCTATTAAAACTGCATGTATAGGAACATATAGTTTAGCATATTTAAATAATTTTGGTGGAATACCATACTTAATTATATGACATGTTTAGCAAGATGCAACCAAAGATGCAATTTATTCACACACACATTATGTATACATATTAGATACTGTAATTATATATACAGTATATATATATATATATATATATAATATATATATATATACATATATATATATATATATATATATATATATATATATATATATATATATATATATATACATATATATATATACATACATA